>PVMI01055639.1:0-27733 GCA_008528875.1 Aulacorthum solani | reverse complement strand
TGTATGCATATATGTTATTGTGCTTGACTGTGTTTTTTATCGAGTTTACACTCAACACTGTTATGCTCTGACGTGTTAACCTTGAAAACCACCAGGAACAGAAACTTGACAACATTTTAATGAAAAATCCTCTGCAGTCAAATGAAATTGAATAATTCAATGGATGAATTTGAATAGAACACTGCAATATAAATCTAGCGACTAGCCGTAAGATTTGTTCCTAAGCGACCAAAGAGATAAGCGCTGCCTTTTGATTATCTCAGAGACAATATGATAATACTATTATAAATAGTACCTACTTTAGATTTTAATTCCATGCCTTTAATATTTATTGTCAGTAATTAATGTAAATCTATTAATTATTATTTCCAATGAAACAGTCAAATATCACCCTTGAAAAATAAACATAATATATCATCACCTTTTACATTTATTTTAAATTTGAAAAAAAAATAATACGTTTTGCTCATTTTTATGTAAATGGAAAATTAATAACAACATATACAAGTTATGTATTTATATTAGTAATATAATAACTTTATCTTAAATTCATTCTACTATTCCTTTGTATTAAACTATTAACTAATAATATAGTAAAACTTTCTCTTTTTTGTCCGTTAAAAATACGATTTTAAATATCACTTTAAAATTAAAAGTTATAAAATCAAGCTTATAAATAATATGTATTTATAAAACTATTATATAATATCTTCTTCATATTATATTGTACTTGTAGGTACACACTTACTTATTTTCCATTAGAATGTAACAAAATAAAAATTGTGTAAAGTTTAAAAAATACTATTTATATCATATGATTAGTAAGATAAATGGGTAATAATAATGATCTTTTTACTGACAAATATGTTGTACCTTTTACAGTTAACACCATATGCTGCATACTAATATATGTTTTACATAACAACCAACGGAACCAAAAACTTACTGCCATTCAGAGATAATTGTTTGATGAATGATGCTCTACCGTATTTACACTATAATTTAATTTAATTTAATTTAGATACTAATTGTTGAGACTTTTCGCATATTATTATAAATTTATTTTCTTATTTAAAAATCAGTATAGCAAAATGTTATATTTTCACTGATATAACTTAATTTAATGATATTGGATAAAATGATTCTGGAATAATACCCAGAACTCACAAATGACAATGACATAAGTGACATTGAAAAATGATTGCATACCAAAATTCAATTTACAATCGCAATAATAATGGAAAGAACGTATAAAGCGACTATAACTCCGTTTGGTGTGGTAGTGTGTCCCAGAGGGTAACCCTTTAGGGGAAGGTGGGAAGTATGATAGTGGGCGGAACTGCAGTGGGAATAACATTTCAACAAAACGCGAATCGGTCAAAAACAGGAAGTGAACTTCCGGTTTTGAAGGCGTCCGGAGTCCGTTGTTGGACTGTGTTATAATAAATCTTTTAAGGGTAAAACAAACGCATCCTCGAGTCAGGAAGTACGCGGTGTCGCCGTTGAAATGATATGATTATATGAGTATAGGACATAAAATGTATAATGCAATAACCACATGACTTTTTTTACTTTTAGATTCTTAGCAGAGCGATGAATATATAGGTTTTACAATGATATGTTTTTTTTGTACCCGTCATCACCTTTTGCAGCAGTAGACAGCAAAAATACTTTAATCAACTTCGAGGGTATTTAAAATCATCAAATTAGATGTAATTGGTACATTTTTTTTTTGGTCTGGTGGTGTGTATGTGGGGGGCAAGCACTTTTATTTTTTAAAATATGTTCAGTGATACCTATTGGTCGACATTAAATTTTCATTTGCATTTGCATTAGTATTTTCAACTTAAGCTGATAAAACATTTTCCAAGCAAAAAAAATTGAAAATTGAATACAAGAATTCTCAAAACTTGTTTTTCACAGCAATTTAAATGCATCGAATATACGTATGCAAAATGTTTTCATAGATTGTTGATGTTCAAGCTCTTACGAAATTGGACTATAATTATACTATAACGATTTTAATTCTTCTGTTGTTACTATAACTACTACTAATCATGAATATAAACATTCCTTTATCGTATTATGTCAAATACATAGCATAACAGTGGATTAAAGTTTATTTTAACCACACATTTCACAACATTCATGAGCTATATAGTAGTTATTAACTGCAGCAGTATAAATCCCATTAACATGACATTTAGAAAAAAATCATATTATATATGATACAAACATCAAAGAATTAGAGGGCACAATTTATAAAGGTACTTACCATATCCTATTGATATTATAATTATTATTCCAATGTTTTTATTTCAGTATACTTGAGTACCAATTAAAAATACATTGTACCACATGTGTATTAACAATTATGTAACCTAGATTCAAAATTGAAAAAAAAAATAAGAATTCAGCATGTTTTTTTAATCCAGAATACTATCATCAGAGTCAAAATGAATATTTTTGAACACAATGTTTAATAATTACAATAATATATAATAATACTTTTTATCAATCACGTTTAACAAACCATTCATAATGTTACAAGCAATTTTATTTTTAAAAACCAATGATTTTGAATAAATACCGAATAACATATTAACAATTACAAAAAAATTTTTAAAAAAATACGTTAAAACTATTTAAGTAGACGTTTTTCAACATTTATGTAACAACCACCTTAATTCATTTAATTTTTACTATTTCCGATATCTTTCAATTTGTTCACTGCAATAAAAAGGTAATTTTGAGTTAATAATAATATAAGCAATAAATTATACAATTATTTAGTTATTTTAATTAATAAAGTACTATTTTGTTTATTATTTTTAATAAAACGTTGTTCGTGACTGAGAACATGTCCAGAGTTATAAATATATTTAATTATTTATTATATGTATATGAAAATAAATAAGAACATAAAATATTTGAAAATACATAACACATATCTATAAAACTCATACCTTCCTCACTCTACAATAAATCGAAATTATGAAAACAACAATCGTTGAGAGTTTTTTCTATAAAAAATATACCTAGTTGAAATATACTATATATTATAAACTTGAAAGTGGAATTGCAGAATATTAAAAAAATTAAATCATGAATCAATTCAAGTTTTAAAAAATATTTGAGCAGTTACCTAAAATATTGTGTTTTTCTTTTTAATTAGTTTAATTGTATCAATTAATTTTGTTGAAATATAATGTAATAGACTTCATTTTATAATGAGAATTTTTTTTTCAATGTGTAAAAGTCTTTAACGATTGTTGTTGTATGTTTAAACAACTTGGACTTTTGCCAAAAGTAGACCCACGATAAACTATTTCATTTACTAAATTCTAAATGTCATTGTTTTTGTCTTCCTTGTATGATATATTATATACATATAAACGATACCAAAAGTTTTATATGAACAATTACACATGATAAAAAAAATTATCTGCTTCAAATTTTAAATCTAAGAAAGACAACTTTTTTTCATCTACATTGGTTGGATGAGTAAATTTGATATATTGATTTAGTTTGTGTTATGAGCAAGTCACGATCGTCAGAAATATAAAAGTTACTATTTTCAATAATAAATTTAATATACATCTTTCTAAATATTTATCAATTTTAAACAGTAAACTTGAGGGAATTTGCATACATATTCCGATTATAATCTGAATTAATCAAAAAAAAAAATAATAAAAACAATAGCATCCACTAACGCTATTCAAATTAAATTACGAATCAATAGCTTGACGGATAAAACTAGAACTTCAATGAGAAACATATCTCTTGAATGCTGAATTAAGTTGGTAAACGATTGAGTCATGTTTCGATTTAATTACATAATAATTTTCAAAAAAATTGTCTGCTTGATAATTTTTAAAGAAAAAATTACAATTTCATTTTTTTTTAAAGGTGTTTTCTACTGAACACTCCTAAAATCACATAAAATCTAAGTACCTATTTAAAAGGATGGTCTTATGCTTTATAATAGTATATCTACGTATGAGTTTCAATCATCAAAATTTGAATAAATTGAAGTATTATTTATGGTAAAACAACATGTATATTTAATTAATTTTGAAAATATATGAACACATTATTATTAAAGTTGACTGAAAATCGTTAAAATTGTTATTTGACTACTATGATTTAACACTGAGTTTGAAAAATGATTACAATATAATACATTTTACCATAAACACGAGCTCTAAATGGCAATAGTTGTTTATTGTATAAGAATTGATCTCTATAACATAATATTAATAATAGTACCTAAACATATTATTATTTTTTTTTGATTTTGCTACATTCTCATGTTTAATGATGATAAAATATGTATTTTATAATTTAAGTAGGTATTGCCAATATTATATATATTTTCATTTATTATAATTCTATAATACAAAAATAATGATAATCAATTATTTATTCTCTATAATAAATATTATATAGCACACAATACCTACGAAGAAATTTGACTTTTTTTATCAGAAAGAATAATTGTAAGTACCTACTCACGCACAAAAAAAATGAATAAAAGAAACGTCAATCAATTTTATTTTTAGGTCTGCAAAGTTTCCAATAGATATTTAAGACACATAACATATTTGTCATTTAGAATAGGTACTTTTTTCATACACAAATCAACATATTTTAAAATATGTAAAACTCAATAGTGAAAATAATTATGCACATCTATGTAATTTCGGATTTTATATAAGATCACAAACAATTTGAATTCTACTGAAATAATTTATAATAACTGATATTGTCGGTACGTAGGTAATTTGCTATATTTTAAAAATCAATGGTTATATGATTTCAGAGTACATATAATATCAAAAATACGTTATAGCTATAGTAATCCATATTAGTAATATAGTAATCCATATAATTATTACGTTAATTATATTTTTAGTCAATCATGAACCTGACCTATTTGTTAAAATATATATTTGAATGGCAATTATGTAGGTACTTATAACAGTAGACGTATTTCGTTTAATTATTTGTAATTTATTCAATACAAACAATACAAATTTCAGATTATAATAAAATGTATTGGAATAAAATTACCTTATACTCGCATAACATCATACCTACCTATGGTGTTTATTCAAAAAATGTGAATTTCAGACTAAAAAAAAAAAAGATAAAAGATATTCATCAGCAGCATCAGTTTCTTTTTTTTGTTAGTTAATTACCATGTATTCTTAATGATATTGACTTTTAGAAAATATGAACCAAAATTGTTTTAAATGAGAGATTATTTTAAATGATTTGTATAATATTTAAGTATTGTACTCGGATACAATTAAAGGTGAGACGTTATTTTTACAACTTTTTCTTTAAGTCGAAATGTACATTGTAAAAAAATTTAACAAGTAGGTATAGTTAGAAGTTTAAATATAGACATTTAATTAATTTAATTAATTATGATTTTAATTTTTATATATTGTTATATTTTATGTATTTTAAATATTAAGACCCACATTTATTTGAAACATAAAAAAATGTATTTTTAATGTATTTTACAATGAATGTTTGCTGTACATAATCTCGTTTTTGATTTTTTATTAAAAAAATAAGTTATAAACATTGAGTTCTAAAAAAATATAGTGATTTCCGATAGTTTCTATCAATAATACATACAATTTATAAATTAAGCAAATACAAGTCAATGCAATTGATTTAATTTCCATCATTTTTACACCGTTTAAAAAATTTTAATTGCAATACCTGCATCATTAATTTTAACTAAATTAGCATTTAATTTGTATTTTACAATAAACTGAGAACTTTATAGTTCTCCGTAACATTTATTTTAAATGACCTTCCATTTTTATTTTATTTGTAATGTGAATAATATGAGATTTCAATTTGAAACCGTATTTGATCTACATGTCTATATGGAGGTAGGTATGTAGATATATGTTGTAATTTTACAATATATATGTGCGATAGTGAATATTAAGAATTTAATATAATTAACTATATCTACTAGTTCTTAACCCCTATCATTCAAATTAAAATTATTGTAATTTATAGTTAAATAAGCGAATTTTATTATAAACAGAGCAATTGATTGCCAATCGGAAAAAATATGTATAATACATAAATATTACAATTAGAAGTAAATTATTGAGGGTAAAATTTAGGCCCAACAAAAATGGAGGTGCATGATGTCATGTGAGTAGTAGCTTGTAGGTACAAGTCTTTTGGACGTTCGGCGTATTTAAGTAGACTCGTGAACCATATTCCACTTAAAACCCGAGATTTTGGACTAAGGGATTGGTCTCAAGAATAAAATTAAAAATAATTATTATCCATTACCTGTGGCGGCGATGACGAGATAAACGACGACAACCCACAGCTTGGACCACATGGCGCAGCACGCAATGCTCTCGACTGTACAACCGGCTGACGGCAACTGACGGCGCATCCGAGGTTGTGTGCGGATTGGCGGCGCAAACGATACTACCGGCAGAGCACGCGTGCTGTTAGGCCCGACGCTGCCGTCGCCGTCACCGCCACCGCCGCCGACTCATAATATTATAATGCGTACAACAATATCTGCCGAGCACCTTTTGTCCGGAAATGGAATTATTTTCCAGATTCATCCGCTCATTGTTTAACGCCTTCATAATCAAATTCGCTCGCACACGTGACTTTGAATACGATATTTTCTTGACATTTTTTTTACAGACAAAATATATTATAATATATTTTTTGTACATTGTGAGTAGGTACCAATATTTTATTTTATATATTATAAATTATTATAGTTGAAACTAACTTGTGTCACCTACCTTGACACGTGACAACATCTCTCTATAGTGGCATTCAGGCCAATTGAGTTGACTCCCAAATTGATATAGTTAAATTGACATTTTGCCCTTAAAAGGTATCATTGAATTAACTCCTAAAGTTTGACTAACAAGTTGGCTCCCAAGTCCCAAAAAATGTATTTCAAGAATACATAGGTTATCAAAATGGTATTAAAATAAATAGTATTCGAATTTTACAGCATAACGCGACGATTAAAAATTAAAATATTATATTATGTTTACTCCAATTACTCCAATTTCTCCAAGTTGGTATTGAAAATATTATTTCTATATTATTTCATCTTTATTATTATCAGCTGATCCCATGCATTTTGTTACCCATTAAAAATGCCAACTCTAAATGAGACTAATATGGCTAACTTAACCTTTGTAGGCAATGTGCGAAAGTTTTAATTTGATACATGTTTATGTCTGATTTGCCCGATTAAACACTCGCAACCAATAAACAAAAATAATACCAATTTCTACTAAATATATTTACATATTTCTTATAGTCAATAGCAATCATTTATAAACAACAATTTCTACCGTGAATCTCAAAATCCCTGTTTAAGCAACAAAGGAGTAAGAGTAGAAGAGTGAAAAATACTTTACAACCTATTTATTCTCATACACCCCAAATACACAAAAAAAATTACAATCGGTCTAGCCGTTTCGGAAGAGTGTGATTACAAACACTGTGACACGAGATTTATATATATATATATATATTAAATTTATAAATATTAAATAAAATAGTAAAAAAAAGTATACTTAGTAATATTAAACCATATGAAAGTTTAACAAATTATAAGATTTATACCATATAATTCTAAATATAATTTTATTTTCTATCGAATTTCTTTCCAGTGTAGTCGTATTAGGTATTAGCATACCTATAACTTATTAATTATTGACTTTAAAATTATATTATAATATTGTATTTATGACAAATTATATTTGTACACTTTTAAAACCAATTTTTTTTTTTTTTTTGCAAAATTGCGCCATGCTTTTTTGTGAACCAATTGTTAAGTTAAATCGTTTTATTATCTTAGAAGCCAAATTCGATATTTGAATGAGTGCATTTCTCTAATATTAAGATTCAATTCGATTGTATCCTTAACATAATATACTAGAATGAATAGGGGTGTTTTTGGTGTATACTATATACACTCCTTTTTACTGCTTTTACATATATCGTATTAGTTTCTCATAATTATTATGGGTAATATTACTCACAACCTACCAACTGGATATCAGTGTTGCGACTTATCTAGACAAATGTATCTTTCTTAAATGAAAACTTTGGTAATATATACTGTAATAATTTAAAAATATATTTTTTTAATGTTAATTTAATTAATAGGTTCCTAAATATATTTACATTGTTATTTAATTTTACACAGCTTCTGGAAA
This sequence comes from Aulacorthum solani, assembly GCA_008528875.1. Taxonomy (NCBI): domain Eukaryota; kingdom Metazoa; phylum Arthropoda; class Insecta; order Hemiptera; family Aphididae; genus Aulacorthum; species Aulacorthum solani. The sequence goes on along the minus strand of PVMI01055639.1, from coordinate 19,487 downwards.
TCATTCAAGAATAATACAATTGGAAGTAATTTATTAATAATATCTACACACTTCAAATATATGCTAATTCCAAACAATCACAAAATCTTAAAGATATCTGATACTTGCATTAATTCCGATCAATAGTCAGCTGTTTCAGAAAAGGCTAAGAATTAAAACACAATAATTTCGTTATATTTAGAAGGTATCTATTAAAAATTTATAGTGCATTCCTCTATTACAGTATAAGTTAATTTATGGAGATATTAAAATACATTGGAATTGCCCATGAAAACTTACATAGGTAAATAAATGTTTGGTTTTGAGCATGGATGCCAATTAATAGTCAAAACCTCATTTAAAGCTATAATTGTGGCTTTGTTGGAAAAGACTCAAGTGTAAAAACGTGAAAAGCACTTTTGTTACATTAGTAATTATTTAATTATATAATATATATACATCATGTGTCAATGGATATGGATATAGATTATACTATTATTAGATAGATGAGTGAGATGACCGATGGAAATATATTTTGATATTATCTATATATTATGATATCTTGTAAAATATTTATGGGCAAATCTTTTTAAAATTGTATTCTATATTATGTATAAATTTTAGACATTTAGAAAGATTTGTGTTTTTTGTGTATGTACACATTGTACGTTTTGTTATAAGCAGAATTTATTTATGGTAAAAAAATTCTTTGAAATTTAACTTTGAATTTGATTTCTGGTAGAAAATTGCATCTAGTTGTAGCTTTTGGTGGTCGAAATTAAAATTTCCAATATTTTTGAAAATATTCAGGGCCAAAAAACTTAAACCGTAAATTTGTACAAAAATCCAGTTTTGGAAAAAATCTATTTTCTTATTTTCTTGTAACTCAATATAATTTGTTCGAATACCAATTTAAAAATATAGAAAAACATAATCACAATTATTTTTTATAAGCGTTGAAAATTAGAATTTTGACATAATTCGTCAAAATGATCTAACTTAATATGTATTAGTTTTGAGTTAATTAATGAGTTCGGAGTAAACATGACATATAATATATGTAGATTGTAGGTATTATATTTATACACATATCATACGGTATATACTTAATTATGTGAGTTTGTTGTTGGTAAAATAACGTTTTGTGCCTTCATCAAAACTTTTGAGCTTAGTTTTTCTTTTTAATCTTAGTAAATAGATATCGTGCTATGGTTTTAAGTTTTCAAGTATGCACGCACCATCAGTTTTCATTCCACGAATTTATCAAACTATATGATTTTCAACTGGTGCCGCACACGTGAAATACTCAAGCGTCTGAAACTTATAAATCGATAATTAAAAATAACGATAACAACAGCAAAATTATCGAAATACGAGATCCCAGTCACGGTCACTGATACAAGTTGCCCCATTTCCCACATAAACGTATATTATACTCATAATACATAATAATATAGGCAGATATTATATTATTATAACTAATTTAACCGTCGGGCATCAGTATAGTACCGAGGGCTAGATAACCCAAAATTGATGAATAATTAAACAAATTCTAAATATTCAAATACTATTATTAATAGTAAATAATTATCTAAAAAAAAATAAACCATGAAACATTTTTAAAAATTACGAAAAATAACTATACTAGTGTGTACTGTTGACTGTTATTTTTATCGAATAAAATCATTTTGAGATAAATAATGTTGTCAGTATCCCATTTAATGACGTATAGCGGTATTCACAACATGTCAAAAATATCTCTAAGATTTCCAGAATATACCTACTATGTAGTTTATTGTATACTTGATTACCTACTTGATTTTATATTTATTGTTAAATATACATCGTCAATACGAGATTTATATTTATATTTTCGATTTGAAATATTAAATTAAGAGTAAAAAAAAATGAGGGATAACTGGTAAACTACGGAAATGATTACGATTCCGATGCAAAGATATCATTTCCTTCCGTTATTAAGAATTTTCATTATTTTTCTATGAGTTGTTGGCATTTCCTAAATCGTCAAATTTCTGGTAACACATATATAGAATAATAAATATATGTATCATGTATTCATTGCTTATTTTATTTTTTATAGCAGTTTTATTCTTACATTTTTTAAATATTCTGTTCCTTATAATATACCTATTTACGGTTTGTCTGTTGTGACAATTTTGAGTAGAGCGATAGATATGTATTAATTTAACAATGAAATCATTGTGTTTGTGATATTTTTTCATAGTTAGTTTTTTGTGTCTGCCACGACCTAATAGAAAAATACAATTTCTTCAATTTTGAGGGTGATTTCTGGAGACAAATTACATCTAGTATAACTAGTTATTATTTTATGAGAGATCAACATTAAAAATTCCCAGATGCGTTTGCATTTCATTTTATATCACGCAAAAGTCGTCAAATAGGATTTAAAAAAGTCTATTTTTTTTTTTGTAATTCATTAATGAATACCTATAGAAACTTACGTATTTCATTGTATATGTAAACATATTTAAACATAATATACCTAAACATTACAATATTTTGGCTCTTTTTGTATAATTCATAAACTTTTAAATGTTCAATGTAATGTAATTTTTCCAATGTATGCATGTTACATTTTTGTTTGTAGGTAAGAAAGATTGACTTTAATATAAGGTTTGATATAAGTAATTAAAAAAAAAAAATGAAAATTATCAAAAATACATGCTTAACAAAACATTTTTGTGGCTATATTTCATAATTCATTTATATGATTTTTCAACCTAATAACTTGTAAGGATAGATAATATTACAATATAGATACTCGATGAACCTGAAAAAATAAAAACAAAAAAAAAATGTTACCAAAACTTATGAAGTTATGCATAACTCTTAGATTGCAGTGATTTACAAAAGCACATACTTAAATAAATTATTGGACATCTGGCATTATAATATTAGGTTTTTACCATTTATATAAAAAGTTATTTTTACTTTTGACCTGAATATTTTAATAATAAATATACAATACGTCAATACAGTACTATACAACTGATAAAAAAAGTAATAAGAAATATTTTGGGAAACAGATCTTCTCTAAATACGAAAATATTCATAAAAAAAATTCATTAAATCATAACAACTGGTAGGATTTTCATTTTCCGTCCATGGGATAGACAATTCAAAAATACTTAGTCCGTTTGGCCATTGACACGTTATTTAGAAATTTAAATTGATGAGAACGTATAAATACGTTCAACGCCCACCGCAATGAAGACTGAATTGTTAATGTTTTAAAAAATCAAGAGAATATATAAATAATTTTGTAGTTATAAATGCATAGCATTTTTAATTTTATCACCTAAGGTTTGATAAATTAAATACTTCAAATTTTCCTCATAGGGTTTTTACTGTAATTTAAAAATGTACACCGTAAAACCACATTGATTAAATTTCAAATTTTGACACCATTGGAATTATACAAAAAGAGCCAAAATATTGTAATGTTTAGGTACATTATGTTTAAATATATTCACACATTAAAAACGATTTCTCTTCAATAAATTGTTGGTATCATAATATTATGTTATAATTCAAAAAAATATGAATCGTAGATATTTTTGAAAAATTATAAATTTCTAACGCAGTAACTAACTTATTAGTTAGTAGATAACTAAACTAGTTATCATTTTCTAGAAAATATTTAAACTAATTTTAAGCTATTGTCTATTTATACCGGGTATTTATATCGAGAACCTTTAATCACAGTTCTATATAGTAAGCTGGTAACCTTCGGTATTGACCTCAAAAGTCTGTTAAGTTAAAGTATATTGATAACACTTTAAATAATTTTTAAATATTCAGTGTTAGTTTTTTTTTTACTAGAATTACAAAATAAATTTGATAATTATTTCTTATGATCGTCTGAATCTTAACATTTGATAAAATTAAATATTCACCGTCCATGATGTAACAATTTTTTTTTTCCAAATTCAAAAAGTTTTGACAGTACAAATTTGAAACATTTTTCTATTGTCATCTACCATAAACAATGACAAATTTTGTGATCAAATCTATGACTAACTTTTCATGAACATTTTTAATTTTTAAATTTTTGAGATTTTTTACATTTCTGCAGAGTGATGATGGGTGCCTGATTGTTTGCCTTTATTAGTATATATTTTTATTATATAAAACAGTTTTTGATATTGCTATAATTTTTTGTTGGATGTTATTTACGGTAATTGGTCAAAATATCCAAACCAAAATATCCAAATTTAAAAATGTAGAAAAATTAGTTCGTAAAATGAATAAGTATGCTTCACAAATATTATAATTTAAAATAACAATAATTTTACTTAATAAAATTTATATACAACTACACTTTTTTCTGATAAAATTTGGAATATAATAATAAATAATAATCAGATAAAATCATAATTGTCACTCACACTCGTCGATAATATAAACGATAAGATACGTATAGATATATTATGGCGTAGGGTCTTATAAAATTTCCAGATAGGAATGAAACTATTATTAAATATTATTACATTTTACCTTCGTCGTAGGTCAGTGTGTGTATACAGTGCGTCTTATTGTTATTATAGGGTTTAACAAAAATTAAAAGCTCAACTCAGGGGTAAATTAAGGGGAGATATAGAAATATTACAGAATAAACAAATTTATATTGAAACCAGATTTATAGTTCCAAATTTCAAAATGTTTGTGTTCATTTATTATAAACGTTTATCCACAATAAATTGGATATTTTGACCGTTTTATATTTTGGTTTGAATATTTTGACCTAGATTCGTTCTTTACATTTTATTAATGTAAATAAAATAAATTATTATTATTACATTCCATTATTAATTATTATTTATTATTACTTCTATATATATATACATTGAGCCAAAAATGTATAACAATTCATCAATTGAGAACGGCTGGGCCGATTTAGCTCAATTTTTTTTTAATTCTTCGTAATTGCCAGGAGAAGGTTTTTACGAATTTTTACGAATTATAAATTTGTCCATATTAAATAATTAATCGTTAAAATAGGACTCCCGGCCAACACCAAAAAAATGGATCAACTTCTATACTAATATTACAAAGCTGAAGAGTTTGTTTGTTTGTTTGAACGCTCTAATCTCAGGAACTACTGATTCGAATTGAAAAATTATTTTTGTATTGGATAGTCTATTTGTCGAAGAAGGCTCTATAACATTATACGGTGCGACTTATAGAAGCGATGCATCAGTTGAAAATGTTTGTAAAAACGGGGAAAATTATTCATATTTTAAGACTTCAGTTGCGTGCGCTGAGTACAAGGTTCAAGTTACCCGAAAAATATATATATAAAAGAATTATTCATCTTTAAATAAACTAAAAAAAAATGTCGTATTGATAACAGATATTATAAGAAAATTCCCACCAGCCTCACAGCAAAAAATTACCTATAATATCAAAAACTGCGTACTGTATGAAACACCCTATATAATGATGTTTTAATATATTATTTATAGTAACTTATTTTACAATTAATAATACTCGGTAAGTTGAGTTAATTTTCACCGAAAATATTAAATTTAAACCTAACCTGTTAGTGATTATAAGTCAATACCACCATACCGTAAAACGGTGTAACTATGAAATTATACATAATACTATTATAATACTATTAGGTATATAAAAAGTTCGTAGTAAAATAGGCGACAGCTTAAAATGAATCTCAATATTTTGAAAGTGACATTGTGTATATAACTGCACGTAAACATAACTCACCATGAATAATATTTTTTAATTTCAACGGTATTATGTTAAAATTATTTTTCTCTATTTATTTAATTTTGTTTATAAAATAAATAGTGCCTATAATATGTATTTTTCTATAACTTTATATTATTGAGCAAAATTAAATCTTCAAGCTCTTCGACTGACTGAACATAATTTTAATGTTATTTATAGAAAATGACTAAATAAAATATTAAACGTATACCTAATCATATATGTTATATGTAAATTGTATAGGTAAGTAAGTATCAAGGTATTTATATACAAATTTGCAATATACTATATTATGCTTAATATGTAGATTTACCTATTTACACCCGTGCTCCGTGACAATAACGGTGTAAACGTAGACTCTTTACGAGAATATGAAAGGAAATTCTACGGTTCATTTGAGTCAACGTAGTCACTACTCCAAATAGTCTCCAACCAACATAAGTTTAATATTAATGTGTAGGTGAATAAAACACATATAGGCTATAACTCAAACCATGAGTAAGGAAGTGAATTGAAATCAGCGAATTTCAGATCATTTTAACACCTACATCATATCAATTATGAACTAAGATATATATATCATATATGTAGTATCTTCATATAATATATATATATATATTACTATTTTAGTAGGTGCATGTATTACTACATTAGGTACTATAATTTATTGAGCAGGTAGTGGGGTAGGTACAGTTTCAAATGTTTCAATACTATCTTTACCTAGGTACTTGAATTCAAGTTGTAATGAACAAGAGTTGGTAGGAGGTGGGTATGGTTAAATGCTAGGTACAATACAATTTGATGCAATTTTGTTATTTTTAGTATTTTTTAAGATGTAGGTCCCTAGGTAGGTTACAACTCTTAGGTACCTACATCAAAATTACCAAATCATTAATAACCAAAATTATATTTTAATATTGTAAACATGTTTTGCTAGAATATTAAGTGCATAATGAGGTTATATTTTATCATTTTTTAGTGCATAATGCATTTAATCCTAGTTCTATAAATAACTAGATACATACTTATTAGTTTTTACCAATTAGCTAGCTAAGTATCTAGGTCACATGTAAATACCATTGTTGTAGGCACCTATATGTAGGTACGTATTCTACGGACCCATTATAGCCTACAGCTTAACAGCTTATAAGATGTAGGTTAGTAGATGCTGAGTAAACCTACATAGGTCATAACTCATAAACCATGAAAATTGTTGTATCTAAATACTAAATAGTTCGCAGTTTTTGATGATTAATGTAGGTACCTACACTGTACAACTTAAATGATTTTAACTTTTAACTTTTTAAGATGTACCTACCAGGATATTCGTTTTCTGTTTAGTCAATTTTTACTTCTTTATATGAAGTTATGACTTTTGAGTTAGGTACCTTACGACTACCTACAACTCATTGGTAGAAATTATGAAGAACTCATGACATAAGCAGGTAATATTATATAGATAAATACCTATTTGTCTATTTACCTACCTACCTAATATCAGCTGTGAGCAGTTGCGTAAAAAAAAAATGTTTATACTTTAATAATATAATAATAGCATATGGTGAAAAAATGTTAAAATAAAATATTAAAATCCATTAATATATAATAATATTTAAAAAGTCCATGAGCATTGTTATCGTAAAATCAAATTCCAAAGGAAGGCTTTTGATTATCTTAATTTTTTTTACCCTGATAACACTTATCATCATACTTGAGTTTTCCATTCGGCAATCGTATAACTATAGTCAAGATTTTAGTTGTGTTTTTGTTAGCATTAGGTTAAAAGTTAAAACACTCACTAATTGTAAAATATTATCGAGTATGTTGTACATAATATGAACTCTCTATTTTAAGTTTCAAAAACGGTAGACAAAGCAACATAGATAATCCTCTATGCCTAATAATTAAGTCATGATAACATATAATAGCCGGACTATTCGTTTTTACTTTTGTAAATCTACAAGGTGAGTGAAATAATATCTAATATATTTACTTGTTGGGTGTGTCAAAATATTGATGTCCTCATTAAACATTTTTTTCTAAATCATTCAATACTTTTTTCATGTTGGTTCATTGAATTTCTTCAAATATAAACATCGAAGTTTATAATATTATAATAGTCAACCGAAAGATAACACTAATTCAAGATTATCTAATGGGGAAAACTATAACCGACTTATGCAATGGATTTGAAACACTTAAGGTGTGCATACTTATCTTATAAATATGTATACTATATAGATATTTATATGCGTTGACTATTAAAATAATCATTTTTTATGTGCTCAGGGTTTAATGACAACAGCACTAGAAAATGGAACAGTTGCATTTGACCGCTGGTCTGATCAAATGCACCAATTGGTACTGGAAACATGGAATTCCAGATCTGTACAAAATATACATGAAGGTATACATTTAGGGTGGGAACAATGCATAGAAGCATGGTTACAAACTAAGTGTTCACTTCAGCAATACGATTTGAGTGTTCTTGTTGATGCCCTACAATCAAAAATAATCTACTTGACTGGCAATAGTTGTAAGTTAATTATACATTGTAACTATTAAAGTACATAATCATTTTATTGAATTAGATGTACACATTTTTTTTACTTTGAGATAATACTTCATAAAACCAAATTTAAATTGTTTGTGTTACAACATATGCGAATAACTTACCAAACCAACAGAAATATTTTAAATTAACAATATACCTACTATTTTATAGTATTTACAAATACATATTATGATCGATTCATGTTTCATATTAATAAAAATAAATTGTAATATTTTCTTAGACAATACGTTTTATAAAGATATAATACCTAGTTACATAATACATATATTTATGATATCATTTAACTAATTAAATACCTAAAGTTTATTAATTCCTTTGAAAATATGTAATGCATTGTATAGTAATAATAGTGAAACTAAATAATACATATCTTATATGAATTTACTATGACTATATTTTTTGATGAGTTGTATAACTTATCCTAACAAATGTAGGAACTTACATCTTAATTTGTATTTAATTTGTGTAATAAAATCCCATGACAAAGAATGGATTATAATAATAAGAGATATTGATACATTTTTAATGTATGATGTAGGTAGGTAATATACTCATCATACTTGTATATTATACTTTTTTTAGTCAATCGAAGTCATGTATATATTGGTTTTGCTGGTTTGTTCGTCGGCAGTGGAGTTGGATTTCTGATTGGTATAAATATAAAGCCATCTGCCATCACAGTAACACATATGAAAGCAGCATCAGCAACTAGTTATAATGGAACTGAAGTAATTTCTAACTTTCCTTATTATTATGTTTATAATGTTTAAAATTATATACCATACCTATATGTATATTATTAGAGCATTACATTATTAGAAGATGTTGTGACACCAAAAATCACTGAATCTAATCAAGTAATGATAATGGTGAGAGCCGCTGCATTAGATCCAATGGATATTTTAGTCGCATCTGGTTATGGATCATTTATAAGGAAATTTTTAATTAAGCATACATTACAAGTAAGTATGAAATCTAGTAGATATGCATCATATTTTTAACTGTGTTCATATGATCAGAGAATACCATACCAATGTTTTATATCTGTATCTTATTAAAAATAGCAAAAGGTAGCTTATGAAAGGTTAGGATTAGGAAATGCTAAAATTGAAAGTGATTTTAATATACCCACATAATATTTTCAACTTGCATTTTGAAGCTTTTTTTCATAAACTATTTCAAGAGAAATTCAGCTCAATTTTAAGTTATTAAAAAATAATATATATTTTAACACGTTAACCTCTATGTGCTCGATGTTGGTCATACTGTAATGTTCAATTTCTTTACTTTTAACCCTGCGGGCGTCCATAGTTGATCATTACTACTACGCCATATGACAGCTAGCGACCGTAAATTAACATGTTTTTATATTATTAACTTTTCCATATCCCAATTATATACAACAAAAATAGTGCAGTAACATAGTAAAAATCATTACAATTTTTTTAATGTTATATCCATACGTATTTTTTATATTTTTAAATATTTTAAAAATTTAATAGTATATACAAATTTGGAATGACATAGTAAAATATGCTTGGCATATCAATAGACAATAATACAATATCATATAGCTTGCTAAAACATGTCGGTTAAGACAATAAAAGAAATCCATATTGTGCAACAAATTTAATATAAGGAAAAGGCTGGAGGACTACTTAACATCCTCAAAAGAATTGTTAAGTTATTGTATTGGTGTGAAAGCTATAAAATCACTTAAAAATATTTTACTAGTTGGAATAGATGTTAAAATAAATCTTCGTGGACATTAATTATGTATTCAATTTGTTAGAGTAAAAGAGAAATATTATAACAAACCTTAGTGTATGACTAATGATTAACAATATTAAGTTCATCGATTTTTTTTGTTTACAGAAATCAATGCATCGGGAATTTCCAATTGTATTGGGTAGGGATTGTTCAGGAGTTGTTATTGACTTAGGATCAGAAGTGCGACGGGACATAAACATTAATGATGAAGTTTGGGTATCACTGCCACCATGGTCTCCTTGTGGCACATTATGTGAAACCATAGTTGTACCTGACAAATATGTTGGACACAAGCCACGTTCATTAACCCACGAACAAGCAGCAACACTTCCATACTCAGGATCGTTGGCATGGTTGGCTGTATTTCAAACAGCTAATTTGAATCCATTGACTGCTGTAGATAAAAAGTAACGTTTTACTTTTTAAATAATTATGAACACCTATGCAACTATGCATAATATATTATACTAATACAGAATACCATATTTTTGTTCACTCATATTGGAACAGTGTAGTTTTAATGCATTTTATGTTTAATAATAATGAATAACATGAGATAAAATTAATTTATAATAACTTTATTAAAACATATTATTCTGTAATTACTTAAATTCTATGTTTAATGTTTCTATCTCTCATCTGTTAGGTTTGTGCTCCGTTTTCATAAAATTTTGTGAGGATGGTATAATATAATATAATATGTATGCCAATTTACATAAAAAAAATTGATTAATTTAATGATTCTCTAAAATGTAGTGGGCCACCAAATAATTTTTAAAAGACTATTAGCTCATTATTTATTTATTAAATGCTAAGTAATTGTCATTGTACGTCAACAATATATTATACAGTATAAATATATTTTATACAGTAAAAACTGTTCATAATATCATTCAAGGAACTAGTCATAATAAACAATTTTCATTATAATATAACCAAAATCATAAAATTTAAAAACTTAATTATTTATACATATATAAATTTCAATGTTATGTTTTTATCACTAAATCGTAATGTCGATACATACAGAAAAAAAATGTTGTTTTATTATTTTAAAATTAAATATACATTGCATTAAAAAATCATATATCTTAATTCGTACTTCATTTGTATAAAAATAATGTAGTATTTTTTTTAATTTCTTTAAAATTTGTTTTTAGTATTATTATTGGTTGTTGTATTACCTTCATTAAATGTTTAATACAGTTATTATAGATAGAAGATTTTTCCAATATAACCAAAAACAACCGTCATAACTTCTGTATTGTTATTATACCGACATCATAATAATCGATAAAAATTAATACATAGGTAGGAGAACTCAGAAATTTTCCAATGTTGCCTAATTAATTATTTTATTGTTAAAATTATACAATTTGTAAATAATATGAATTCAAATTTTATTTAAATCTTATTATTTTTACACTATCACTATAACTATTTGGAATGAGATCAGTATGGCATGGCTTAGTTCCAACAAAATAATCAAGACTTAAATACAATTTTAATTCATACTCGTATTGTTAACAAATTGTATCGCTGTATCAATAAAATAATTACTTGGGCAACATTGAAAAACTTCTCAGTTCTGTTTGCAGGGTAACACTTACTGGCAAATTACCTTCGGTAATATTTTCTTTTATTCAGTCCCATAGTCATTAAAAATCTCTTTAAATTCTTGGTATAAGCCTTTGGCATCAAAGTATAATTTGAAAATTTAGTTAGAAATTAAAAATATCACCCTAATTGTAAGTGTTATTGTGAAACAAAACATATTTAAGTCTTTAGTTATAAGTTTAATGAAATCCATGAGTCAATAACATTAGTATATCTTACAATGTCAATTTTACTATTAATATGTTTAGACTTAAGTACTATTCTTGAAAAATGATATAAATGTGAATTAATACTCATTTATTGTACTGTAAAATATACTGAAATAGGAATCAATATAGTTTTTACAGTAAAAGTTCTAGAGTAATGAGTATATGCATGTTAAAGGCATTCAATTCATAGCTTATTCATTATAATAGTTTAAAAAAATGAATTTATACAAATAATTCTTTTCAGGATAATTATATACTGTGGAGATACAGGAACAGGTTCAATAATAGTCCAACTATGTTGTTATTTAAAGGCAGATGTTACTGTTGCTTGTCCAAGCCGAGTATGTCATTTTATGAAATACCTTGGTGCTACCACCACTTATGAAACTGAAACTGTTAGTATTGACCAATTACTTAGTGCTGCACCCAGTGGGTAAGTTGAATTTTGTATTTTCCTTTGGATGTTACATCATAAGTTAAAATGTATAACTTACACATACTTTTAGGTATGATTATGTTTTCAACGCAGCTGGTGAACTTAAAAATAGTCTGTGCAAACAGTTGTGTAATGTTTGTGGTATAGTAGTCCCTATTGGACCACACCACTTACCATCAGATTCATTTGGTGTTGTTCGTGGATTTTTCTATATTCAATGGTTAAGGTTGGCTTTTGTGAGTGTACCTTTTAGAAATAACATTTTAAAGTTTATTTATTGCAATTATAAACAATGAATTGAATCTCATTTCAGATGTTTAAAGGTAACAAATGTTGGGATCATTATGAATTTAGCTCTACGATATTGAATGAACTTGCTAGCATGGCAAATGATTATGTACTCCGACCAGTGTTAGACAAAACTTTTATGGAACATGAATTGGAACGTGCATTTAAGCATTTACAAAGCAGGCAGACTATTGGTAAAGTAGTAATGAAATTTAGGTAAGTAAAAAAATATTTATAATATAGTAAATTATAACCATTAAAGGATGTACATTTTTTTTCAGTAATTTAAATTGCCCCACATTGATGCCCAGATCTTCAGGAATTTTATTTTAGTATATCCATGTTAATATTATACGTCAGTTATTTTTCAAATAATGTGTTGAATTTTTATTATTGTGTATGTAACAAAAATAAAAATAATAATTGTATTATTTTAATACACGACTTTTATGATTAGCAATAATATTTTTGAATTAAAATCAATATGATTATTATTTTTATTATTATAATTATTATTGATGTATAATCTGTCACATATAAAAATAACTTCAGGGCGAGCTAAGACTCTTTAGAGTGTAACTTGGTTATTTAAACAACCCTCTTTAGCATGAGTTTTGCTACGATTAACATCTCCAAGTTATTTAATGGAAAAATGATGGATATTGGAAAATAAATCTGACGATAAAAGTCAACATGAACCGATCTATTGATGAGTGTGGTTGCCGCCTTAACTGTTAGATGAGAGAGTATAACTATTTGAATATTTCTAGTTTAAATTCATAACAAAAATGAATTAAAAATTATTTTAATGATCATTAAGTATTGTATAAGCTAATTGAGTTTACTTCTTTGGTAAAATATTTCAAGAATACCAATTTAAAAAATTAAACTTAATTATGTGATTAATTATTATTATCGTTTTTCTAAATATTCAAACTAATATTTAATGAACAGAACATGTGAAATATGTATTTTGTAATAGTTAAAGCAAAGCCTTGTAGTCAGAACAAAAATAGCATTGAACTTCTGTAAATAAACAAACTATGAATGTAAAAGATGAACGGATTGGTGCACTACTTTCCACACTTATTTCACACAAAACTGAAGTTATTCTAAATTAAAAAGTATTGCTTCAATTTGTTTAAATCTACAAAGAAACGGGTTTTTGAAATTTAAAAATTTGATCATTTTTACAAATTATTTATTTAATTTTGTAAATTTTTATTCTATTTATAATTTTTTTCTTTCAAATATTTATAAGTGATACAAAAAAGTGAAATTTTAAAATACCTCTTCAAATTTGTAATTATTTAATTGAAATTTAAAAAGTACATGAATATATCTTTATTTTATTGTAAAATTCTAGCAATATAATAATTACAATATTTCAGGTTTTAAAATTTAAGGTTCCATTTAGTTTTTTTAAGATTAGTGTTCTTGTATCTATGTCCTATATTATGTAAATAAGAATAAATATACCTATACAATATGGTATTCTATTGTGTATTGATTCAGATTTTCCTCAAAGTTTTTCTAGTGGTGAATAAAGTAGTTGTGGCCTGTGGACTATTATTATTGTATTCATTTTATTGAAAATGGACTAACTAAATTGACAAACTACATAAAATTTTTACTTTGTAATATTTTTTTTTCTAAATTTCTTATCGGCCTTGGAAGAAGACTCTGGTTTACTGTTAATTGTATAGAAAAAACAACAAAAAATTACATTTCATAATTTATCATAATTTCTTATGATGTACTCATAGGTGCAATTATCATCATAATTGTTATTTAAGAACGTATATGTATCATCTAATATATGATATAAGCGTGAATGTGCTAAAACCCCTAGCTAACATCATTATTGACATTATTTCAAAGGTACATTTTGTTGTACATTTTGATATATTAGTTACCTAATTTACAAAAAAGTATAGGTATATACTATAGTCTATAATATAGTCTCTATCTTAGTTGGTAACAACAAATTACAACAATACTTAGTACCATTGGGTATGCTAATACCTACTTAATAATGTGTTTATAGTATAATATAAGTAGGTATCTATTGTTTAGCTTAAGAAACTATATTATATAATATGTATAATACTATTTTGTTGTGCGTTTTATAGATAACTAAAAAAAATTTTAATAATATATTCTATGTAAAAAATAAATTTTATAATTTGTATTTACAATCATAAAATTGTAATTATTTTTCTAAACCATACATTATAGAAATATGTATTTATTTTAATTTATTAATAGCTGTGAATTAATGTTGTCATAATATTATATAAACTCATATTATCATATATAATAGTAAGACTATTTTTATAAGCTGTATTCTTTATTAAAAGCTAAAATAGTTAATGAATGAGACACTGGTTACTGGTTAGACACTTTTCTTTATTGCATGTTAGCGGTATAAATTATGAAATGAAAATATTATTCTTATTAACGTCGATGGAATAAATGATAGGAGAATAAATTAGGTACAACATACTTGTTAATGTATGAATATTAAAAACCATAAATATAAACATGTGTCGAAATCACAAAAATGAATCACTATTAGTACCTGGTCATCATGAGGAAAATTAGTAATAATTAGGTAGTAGGTACATAATAATTTATATATTGATGATATTTGACATTTATGTTTTTATTAATAATTATAATTTGTTTTCCATTCTGAACGGAGCGATGAATATACCAATTGGTTTAATAACGATGTGTCTTTCTTGTGTGTCTGAAGGCACTTTTTCTAATATGGGCTATTGCTCAGGTTTTTTGAAAGGGAAGGGGATATGAATTTTTGACTATTCTAATACACGTCATATATATATATATATATATATATACATATACATTTATTGCTTTATCATCAGTTTTATATGATAAAAATAAGCCAAAAGGCGGGGATATGACACCATCACTAACCCCCTTGTGAGCCCTAACCTAAGTTACCTATAGGTTGTATTATTGTTTCACAAAACCTGTTTTGTTCTATTTTTCAAAGTAATTCAATAATCAATAACCGTGTAAACTTGATATTTTCAATAAATGCATGTAATGACGTTTTATAATATGGGGCTATGAATAAATCTATCAATAAAAGCCTCATGCATTTTCAAGAAATGATGATATTTTTAAAACATTTTAGTTCTTTTTGAGTTTAGTATAGAAATTTTAAACTTCAAAGTTTTCTACTTTTTCAAAGGAGTTACTGATTCACGGTTTATTAAACAAGATAAAGAGAATTTATTAGATTTATATTATGTATTTGGCCTCAATCAAAACTAAAACATGTACATACGTAGGTAATCGTCTTGGTGACCTGGTTCGTTTCGATGTCACAAATATTGTTAGACAGGCTCATCGACGGTTACATTACGTACATTTGTACCTATTACATTTTTCGTCTTAACTGTTTTTTTTTCTCGACATGGATGGTGAAAGTGGCAGTGATTGTAACGCAGTAATGGAGGATGTGACAGCTGAATTTGCGACAATCCCATTATTGCTGGAGTTCGATGTACCGGAAACAGTAGTTCCTATAAACGTAGAAGACAACACACCGGTCGAAATGGAACCGGAACCGGAACAGGAGCCGGTCGCGGTGTTGACAGAGCCGTCGGTGGTTACGGCTATCGCCACGGTGGACGCCTTTCGGCTGGGTTCGGGAGCTGATGACAATCTGTCCACTGCGGTGGCTGACGTTGAATCCGAGAACATGGATCAGCGTGGCCGTCTCAATCGAAGCCGTGGCCGTCGAAGCCAACGTAGTCGAAGTCGTCGCAGCCGTCGCAACCGTAGCCGTCGCAGCCGTAGCCGTCGCAGCCGTGGCCGACGCAGCCGAAGCAGAGGCGACGACAGCGACTTCTCAGTGCATATCGCCGAAGATGAGATCCCTTTCGAGCTGGTAGCCAGTACCAGTCGCCGTGGCCAGAAGACGGCCCGTATCAGACGCAGGGTGAGGAAGGTGACACTTGCTCGCGGTCGCCGTGGTGGAAAGGCCATTCGCGGAAGTCGAGTCAGTGACAAGCCGACCAGTGGCCGGAAGTCAACCAAAGGTCTCAGAGTCAGGAAGACCGCTAAAAGTGTACCGGCGAGGTCGATATGGAGCAACCGCTTGCGTTCAAATAATACCAACAAGAGATCGAAGGCAAAGTAAAATATGCGTAGAACTCAATTGTGTGATACATAAATAATAAATTACATTTGGTCGAATACATTCGTTGTATTTTGTACAAAATAAAAATTTGGGTTGAAAATAGTGTTTTTCGACTTTTCCTTACTAGATCCGTTGACCGTTGTTGAGTAGGGGCAATATAGTTATGTAAGTGAGTAAGTATAAGTAAGTCCGTCGTGATGGTCCTTGATTTTTGAAGTCGAACACCAATTTACGTTTATACCTTATTTATTATACTATGGTGTAGACCTACTTAAATAGTTTGTAATTTTTGTTAGCTATATAATAATTGCTCGTAAAATTGTTGACTATTATTTTTATTATATACCTATGTCCAGAGTTTGTGGTAACTTTCAGCATGAAAAAATGTATCGAGTGAAGATGTCATCCTACACCAAAAACCACCAAGGGGGGAGGGAATGTCCGGGAGAGTAATGTTCATTTATCAAATAATATAACAATAATTTTATCGGAGACTTTTAACTCGTAAGTACCATATTTTAAATTATTATAATTATTTAAATAAATATTTTTTATAAAATATAGCTAAAAAATTGAAAATTTCAACATCTCAAAGTTTTTTATGCTCAATGGTATAGATATTCTCTGTATTTCTATGTCCTTTGATACTCCGACAAATTTGTTCAAACGTGTCGTAAAAAAAGTGTTTACACTCTATATACACTCAATCGTGTTTTATAGCTGCTCTACTTTAGGTACATTAGATGATGTGTAGGTCCGTGTGATACATAATAATGGATGTGTTCAATTTGAATTCAATGATATAAAAATATGATATTATTGTAACCCATACCTACGAAAAATGATTCTGACCGAAGACCTTAAATTATACTAGGCACTATGTATATTTTATGGTATTCTTGCTATAAAGTCGTTAATTGCCAAAAAAATTCCAATTTCCCATGAATGATAATTTTAAATCACAACAAAATAACTAAAATGGTTGTCCTTCGTTTAACTATTTAATTAAATGACGTCTAAATTAAAATTAAAAATATCTATACAAAAAAACCGTGTAAATATACATTTTTTTGATTTTTTGGTAGCAGTATAAACTATCCGAAACTTTATTTTTAATTTTCAATCCTTAGCTATAAAATTTGAACATTTTATACATTTTTACTCCAAAATAATTTTCAAATGTTTTTATTCGTTGGGTCGAAATATTTGCAAATTAATGCAAGGTTCTTCTGATAAAAGCAGTTAAAGTTGATTATTTCAAGTTCAAATTTTAACAAAATTTGAAACATGCGGATAAAGTAATAGGTAGGTATATAACCAAACCAATAGGTAAAAGTTAAGCGCTTTACGTGTAATCTCGAAAAATTAAACAGCCCGAAAATAAAATATATAGGTAGTATTACCTATGCGATATAAAATAATACCTATTTTTATTTTTATATATTATGTTCTATGTCATAATATTTGGTTACCTACCTATATATTATTATCATAGTACCGATTTTTTTTATTGATTCATCGTGTGGTTGTGAGTGTGTGACATTTATTTGATTTGTAGTTTGTACTTCTATCTCTCTATGTGTACTGTGAAATCGCAATTAAAACGTTACAAATATTAGACGTTTTTAACTTCTATACAACAATACACACATTACTATACCAATATTACTTCATAAGTAGGTACTTCGTGTGCTTAAAATAAAGTATAAACACACTGTAGATATCGACTTCAATAAAAAAACCATTTTCTTTAAAACTTTGATAGGTAGAGATGAGTTTTTGTAGTTTTTGACCACCTCGTTGAAATAAAATACCTAGACATAAAATGAGAAGTCACATTTGAGACTTATGCAATAATCATCTCTTTTTCCAATTTTCCGCAATTCCATGAAATTTTCAAATTATATTTTATCTTTTAGTTTCTACTATAATTTTAATACTTTTCCACTAATCTACTGACTATCAAATTATTTTGGCGTGGTTGATACGGTGTATTATACAACAAAAATGACTTCACAGGAAAAACTCAAGCTCTGTAGAATAGTCGAATTTTGTTAATTTTCTGTTTAGAAGATAACTATTTTTCAGGTCGAATCAAACCCCAAATTTTCATTTTACATTAAGGGGATCGCATCACACGTATTTTTTGTACATTTTAGACCAATAAGCGGTGGTAAATTTCTTATACTTCCAAATGCCCGTTTTTAATTTTTAATATATGTACGAATTCTTTGATGAAATAAATAAGCTTTCAAGGAAGTCGATTTTCAATTTTCAATTTTAAAGAGCCTTAAAATTAAGATATTTTTTTTAAAAATCTCATGAAATAATTGCATTTTATTTGTATATAATATTTTCAGCACATCTGGCTATATATCAAAAAAGTGGTTCCTACAAAGCATAGTCTAGAAACTTACTAATTTAGCTTTTTTTTCGAAATTACAATCGAACTTCAGGAGTTATGTTTAATTTACTACCGCTTTTGCCTTTTAGTATTTTTTTATGCATATAAGAAAGGTCCGTTACGCCTGCACTGCCACTTTCGAATTTTTAAACCAAACCTTAACAGTATTTTGTACTTTATTTTGTACAATTTTGTACAACCCCCCAAACACGAGAAAAACAGATTTTTCCATGCGCGTGCTGGAGTAACGTTACGCCAGCACT
>PVMI01055605.1:0-11527 GCA_008528875.1 Aulacorthum solani | reverse complement strand
TTGCCGCCCTAGGCAACTGCTTACTTTGCCTGACGCTAAATCCGCCACTGTATACATTATTAGCTACACATACAGTCGCAAGCCACGCACGTACGCCCATTATTTATTGCTTATACTATACTCCTTAAATATAGATCACCACCGATCCCCTTAATAGTTAATAATAATCATACATAATATTGTAACAATAAATATATATTTTGTTTTTATCAGAAATAATACAATATTAATTTAAAATAAGTTATACATCAGTTAAGTGTTATTAATGAAATAAATAGAGTATCTTACACACAGTTGAAATTTTATCTAAGAAACATAGTAGGGGCCCATTTTTATTTTTGCATTGATGGGCTCGTGTTACGCCACTCATAAACAGTGGATTTCATTGAAAGATTGTCATCAACAACTGAGTGCTGTTGTACATTATTAGGTCAATTCTATAATTATTACAAATGTTACAATGGATTTTTATAATTTTTTCTAAAATATAATATAATATATTATGATTTTATGAATTAATTCATTGTAATACAGATAAATATTTAATTATTTAAACAATTTATAAAAATGTACAATAATATAGTATAAAATGATAACTTAAGATTATAATTAACATTTTCATTAACAAATTGTATTCAAGTCCTTTTGGATTTACTTAATGTATGAGAAGTAACAGTCAATGGCAGATTTTCAATTTAAATTCCTGCAATGCAATACTGTTATAAATTTATATTTTCCCATCAATAGTTAAAATAGAACAATGCATGCAACAGTAAATTTTTGTTTGAAGACATATAAATTTATATTTATCCACATTAAACATAAACTTGTTGAATTTGTATGACCGTGATAGGGTTAATCATAATAAAATAAAATTGATACATACATAAAAGTACATAAATATTTATATTAAACAATAATTTTTAAATGTTCAAAATATTTTTCAACAGGAAAAATATTTTTAGTATAATATATTGTTAACATATAAGTAATAATTATTTAAAAAAATACCATCTATTGCCCAAAAAAATATTATTCACAGCCTTACAGCATCATTAATGGTACAGCAATTTCAATAAAATTGTATTTAGATATATTTAACTACTTAAATTGTTTCATATCATATTTTACAACAATAACAAAGAATGATCACCTGAACTAGCATGCCGTGATTTTGTATTTGAACAAAATGCTTCGAATACTCTCAAGACTTTCCCATCATCTTCAAATGTTCTTTCAGCTAAATCGAAAAGAAAATACAGGTTTTTTATAATTGAGATTTTTAATTATAACTATCTACAACAATTAAATTACTCAGTTTAAATGCAAATTTAGGTTGTGAAAAATAATCTAAGTTTAAAATTTAATTTAAAAAGGTAATATTGTGGAAAAAGCCTCAACTATAATCAGTGGTAATATATAAATATTCATTGAGCTATAAATAAATGGATTACTGTAATGAAAGAAAACTAATTTCAACATTTAGTGGCAGAGAACCCAAACAAAAATTAATAATAATAATAATAAAAATAATAATGATTTCATAAAAACAACAAGAAAAAAGACAGAAAAACAGAAAAAAAACTTGCTCTATTTAATAAAAAAAAATGATTAATTAATTTAATAGGGCAATTGGTTAAATTATCTTCAACTAGATGTATTCAAACTAAGCTTGGCTTAATAAAGAGCTTAGTTTAATAAAAAGTAATCATTAAAATATTATCTCCTTGACCCTTAATCATTTAAAAGCCATCAATATATTGTCAAGATATGAAGGAAGATGAAAAACTTTAAATACATCTGCCCTGTTTTTAGGTATAATAATAAGTTAACCAAAGTAATACATTTCAAGAAATATGGGTTTACTTTAATGCAGATTATCATTATTTTTTCTTGTGGAAATTTGTTCTGTGACATGATTTTCTTTGGGACTTTTATCAACAATTCTTACATAGATAGAATCAGTCATTTTATGAATTTATCATTGTGCTTACTATTTAATTTGATTATTTCCAGTGTCATTTGCACATTAATGTTCATCTTGTACATAGTGAAATTTAGATTTTTGGGTGCATAATATACTTATACGATGTATAAGTTAATTATAGTTCAATAATAATTAATTGTTAAATATTTTAAGACTACTGCACATTAACAAAAATGAAAGTGTACATGTTAACAGCCCTAACAGGAAGATATGTCTCAAAAAAATAAAAGAACAAAATAATGTACAAAGAATGCGTATTATTATTGTTATTAGTAATAATTATTTTAAATAAGGTAATTATTATAACTTTGTTAAGAAAGCTTTAGTTATAGTATGTTTATAGTAACTTTCACCACATGTTGATATTATGGATTATACACATAAGCTTGCAGATAGGTGCAGCAGAAAATTCATGTGCTGCATCTTTCACATATTTTTGGGTGATTGATTGGCCTGATGGCACGGCCGTGCTGGTTATATTCACTCAATCACTTTCAGCGGCTGGCCAGGAAAATTAATTATTTAATATAAGTAGATAAGTGGATCTGAACCAATTTATTCATTAAATTTAATTGATACTTTGAACAATTATACCTGGTTTACAACTAATAGGTAACTTTTGTCAAAATCACAAATTAAAGCCAATGTAGTATCAATAACACAGTCTTCCTGTGTATCATACAATTATAGTCCGCGCAACAAAAACTGGCCGGTGACGCCTCGCCACCTGCCCGCCAAGTACCTGCCATTAGCTGCGGGTTCTTAAACTACATCACACCGCTGTGGTTTTAATACAATAGGCACATAGCATGTGTTTTATGATGACCACTGATTGAAAATTGCTGATAGTCGCGCCATTCACTGGCCAGTTTTTGTTGTGTGGACTAGAATAATTTTAGGGGTTCAAAATGTATTTGGTCGATTGTAAGGAAATGGGCCGCTTTATTCTGTATGCTGCATCTACAATCAAAGTCTGTGTACGCCTATGATTATACAGTGAGGGATAGGGAATATTTTTATAATAATGGAGTATAGAGAATACAATTAAAAACTTTATATGTCCATGGCAATATAATATACTCACATCTTTTTGCTACACGAATATTTTTTTCATTAATGTTGTGATAAAATTGAAGTGGTGGAATGGGTCTAAGTCTTGTCACATCCCAAGCTAGTCTATTAACTTTTTCCATCTAAAATAAAATATAATATTTTTAATTAAAAATCTTGAAGATACATACATTACCAATTATTGTAATATAGTTATGCATAATAAGTGGGTAATACAAATAATAATTTGAAATATTTTTATTTCAGTTAAAAAAAATATATCAACCACAGCAATTAGC
Organism: Aulacorthum solani; assembly: GCA_008528875.1. NCBI lineage: Eukaryota > Metazoa > Arthropoda > Insecta > Hemiptera > Aphididae > Aulacorthum > Aulacorthum solani. Next base: position 8,191 of record PVMI01055605.1, on the reverse strand, counting down.
ATGACAAATGTATGAAGTAAATATTTATTATTAATTTTACTTATAAATATTAAATTATTATTGTTAGTCCATTATTAAAAATAGGATTGTATAAGCATAGACAATTATGTTATGTTAAAATGTATGCTAATATCATTGTATATGATGGAATGAATATCACTATCTAAATAATTTAATTATACACATTGGTGGAATAGTTAAGTGATTATCGGCTATGTGATTCTAGGCATTTATAACATTTGTAGTTTTTAGAAGCTAAATTATTGAACACTATTGTAATGACAACATTTAAATTTAAAAAAAAAAATAATATATTGATGTTTACACAGTATGCAACAATCAGTGGCAGCTTGGGTTTTGTGAAATAGTGTAGTCGCACTCCTTTAGCAAATACGAAAAACGGAAAATTTTAATTTTAAAAACCATATATTAATTAAATAAGTAAAAATATTTAATATGGTATATTAAACAATTTAAAGAGAACATAATATTTTTATAGAATAAATGTATGATATTATAGTGTCTTATACTAAGGTTATTTATTGTGTAATTTAATTGTATATAATGGTCAATCCCTTTTGGTATATACATCATATAATTGGGTTACAGTAGTGGTTACCTAAATTAGTCAGGTTATGCCAAAAATTTTCTTTGAGTAATAAATAGATTTTTTGTTATGACAATGAGGTGAGGAAGCACATACATTTGTTCGCACTACAAAGTTGAACCAACTCAAGCCGCCACTGCATACAGTCAATTATCTTATCGTCCATCGGTGTATAATAAAAAGATGGTTGTAAAGAGAAAAATCAACTCGGCAAATATCAGATGTTAGTTTCAAACTGTATAATCTGTGTGACACAACTAGCAACACAATCACAGTCAAATATAAATTAATATCTTGCCTGAATCACAACTGCCAGGAGGTCCCTGTAGCTTTTTTTTGAGCCACCAATGTGCATAAAGTTCAGAACGAAATGTAACACCTTTGTCAAGCGGCATAGATGTTTTATTATTCAATAACAATGAATCATCTTCAGAAATACATGAGTTGATATGTAATGACGAAGAACATTTACACAAGTTTTCAGAATTGTTACTAGATGTTTCAGTAGGTGGTAATGGTGATTGTTGTGTAACAGGAATTGTGATATCCGCCAACCCAGAATCAGATGATCTCAAACTGTTATGATCTTTAAAATAAAAATATTGAAAATCTTGACTTATTTCTGTATTTTTTTCATCGTCACAATTATTATCATAACAGTAGGACGTTTTTAAATCGCACAAGGAAAATGTACTATCCTGATTATCTGATAAGTAAATATCATCTTTATTATCTGTATTTAATAATGGAATCGTCAAATGTTTTGGTTTTAAATTTTCAATATGAGAATCATAGTTCAAAAGATTTTTATTATAATTATCATTTATATCTTCTTTGTACAATGTTGACATAGTTAAGTCTTGACAGGCTTTAGTTTGAATTGGAGTGAACAACAGTTTTTTTCCATAAATAACTTTCCCATCTTCTTTTAAAACCATTGATGAGCAATGTCTTGGTGATGAAATATTATAACTATTCAACACATTCGATTTTTCATTGTATTGTGTTCCTTCTAGACAGTCTTGTTTAGTTTTACAAGGAGAATAAAATGCACTATGTTGATTAGTGTAACGCCTAACAACTTTTGATGTATCAATACTATTTATGTATTGCGTGTAAAGAATTAATTTCAAAAGTGATCGAGTTATGACACCCTTGCATACTAAATGGGCGAAATAATCACTAAGGCGACCAAGGCTTAGACTTACTGATTTGCTAGATGTAGTATTAATGACACTCTTATTTCCTAATTGCTTGTTAATTTTTTGTATCCAATCAATTTGCTCTTCTTTGGACTGACAAACGGCAACAATTTGATCAATTAAAGGGCCTGTAAATATAAATCATAATTTTTATTTATAAGCTTAAAAAAAACCTGATAATATTATTAAATATGATTGATGAATATAAAAATAATAATATGTTTACCCGATATTTCAAAAGCATTTTTAATGGCACCATTATTATCTAGTTTCTTGACACAAATTCCACTTAAAGGTAGTGTACCCTTAAAAAAAAAACATAAATATAATTATGATTGAGTCATTTGGATTTCATTTAACAATTATAATTACATTTTGATGATTCAAGAAATAAAAAAAGATATTATTTTTATTTTAAGAACTAATTACTACATATTCAGAAGACAGTGTACCAACATTTACTGCATTTATCTTTTTAATGAGAAACGCAATATAAAAATTTAACTCTATATTTCAATCACAGTTATGTGTAAAGTTACTTACATAAAATCAAAAAAGGAAATTTAATGTATGTACATGTAATAGTGAATGTTGGTGATCTCTGTTTTATGTCAACATTCATTAAAATAGCTGGATAATTTAACATGACTATCAAATGTCGATATAACTGACTGTTTATAAAGGTCAAGGACTAAAAGTTTGATGATAATAATCATTGACATCGAAAAAATAATAAGCTAAGTATGAATATTGCTTTGAATTAACAGTTTTCATACAAATTAAACATAATTGATCCACAAAATATACAATCAGTTAATGTAAAAATAATTGAAGATGAATTCAATAAATTATAAACTAAAATCGGTTTATGTTTGCAGTCATCAACAACCAAACTGTCGGCATTTATCGTGACATACATAACCCATGGACAAATAGAGGTAGTAAATGTCATTATAGTGTTGTTATAATAAAATACAGTGGTCACCGCTTAAAGTAATCACTTTGATACAAAACAGATAACTTAAACTGAATGATAACACTAAACAAAAATTAAAGTATGTACATAACACAGCCTGTACTTTAGATCATATACTATGAATGGATCCATTATCCTATTACTCATGTCCGATAACTTGAAGTACATAAACCAACAGCTAAAATTAATACATGACAGTTTACCTCATGCATGTTAAATATCTCTGTCAGAAAACTCATTGCTTATAATATGTGCTTCAAATAGTTCACGGAAGGGAGATGGGCCGTCTACGGTATGATCTAAGGCTCTTACTTACACTTTTCAATAACAATATACGATTGATAACATTATTAACATTAACAACAATTATAATCAGCTGCAACCACTATAATAATAAATCATTGGCTTACTTCATAAATAAATGAACTTAGTCTTTGCGACACTGACAAAATAACTAGTTGGGTAGAAAACAACATTAGATATCTGTCTTTATGCTCTGAACCAAATGCAACAGAACCAATTTTAATTGCATCGCCTAAACTTAAAGCATCAGTGCCTTCCCATCCTTGTACAACTCCACTTAAAATTGATAATTCTAATTCCTTTTGTTTCCTTGTTGATAAGCATACAGTCTGAAAAATTAAATATACAATTGTAATTTATTTTAGTATAATTATATTGTAAATAAATTAATGAGTTAAGCAAATCATGATGCATGTGTTATGGAAAATGTAGATAATCCGGGCATTATATACATTGCTAGGTTATTGTATAGAAGGACCTGCATTTTTGAGCAATTTGATAACTATTCAAGAATTTTCCATATTGTCTGGACATTTTAATAGAATGCCCACAGAATGGACAATTTATGAAGGGCAATATGAACTTAAAAAAATATTGCCATAGTTTGTATTTACTAAAATAACAAATATAAAACTCAATTACCTGACCAATGTATCAATCTTTATCAGGTATATGATAAAGATGAGAATTCATTCGATAACAATTCTCATATATTTGATTCACTATCAACTATTTAGGTAATAAAGATAGTGAACTCACTGGATTGTTTTCAAACTTTAGGTTAGATCTTAGATACCTACTTAATCAGTTAGTAATAGTTACGTTGATATTATACATGTATGGCATTTCGTTGTGTACTCGTATAGTGTTGTATTTAATATCACCGAGTGCAGTGCGTTTAAAAATTGATTAGTGTTAATTTGTTTCACAGTTTAATTTTAATTTAAATTTGATTGAAAATGTTTAATCAATAATTATATTTTTCATTTATACAATAACTTTGTTTTTCTAGTTTTTAGTTATCTTTAAACAAAACATAAAATATTGCATGTTTCATATTGCCTGTTAGATTGAGGTCGACAATCGATCGTTAATCGTTACATTGGGCCTACATTGGACGTTCTATACATTGCTCGAGCATTTTATAAAATACCCGATTATCTACATTGCCCGTAACATATATACTTGAAAAAAAAATTATATTTAATCAAATAATTTTAACTTAGTAAAACAAGCAATATATTGGTTTTAAGCGATTTATTTTGAAAATAGTATTTTATAATAAAAAAATTTCAAAAAGTTTTGTGATCACATCTTTCTCAGAATTTAAGACAGTCACAGAATGTAATTTGTTTAACCTCTCATTGATAGACAATTGACTATTGTATAAATTAATCTTATAGCTTAATACTTACAAAAAACAATTGAACAAATTCAAGTTCAAATGTTATAGTAGCTGTTATTTAACTATATTTTATTTTAAGCGATACTGACACAAATAGAAGAAAAAGATTTAAAGTGGTACAAAAGTCTACGAACCGCAATTTCTTTGTAAATACTGATGGATCGCTGAGTATCTCCTCTATCAACATGACTTTCTTCAAGGTGTCTTTCGAGTTCTTGGAGCATCCCACTATACTTGTCTAATCTTCGGAATGGTTTGCTTAATGACACAGTGAGCACTAAAATACCAGGACTAACTGCACCTTGTGTTTCCATTATTTGGTTTAATTCATCCCTAAAATTTGATTGTGTATTCCATAAGGTAAATTAATTAATCATTTAAATAAAATAAAAATGTTTATAGGACATACTTATACTTATCAATGATATTAACTGCTCTGGGATGAGAAGCACAATATTGCATGTGTACAGTCCGAATAAAAGATGCTTTGTTTAGAAACAGTTTGCCTATTCTTTGATCGGACTGTGGTAACCCAGAGACTTGTTCTAACGATTCCAAAAGCCCTTCGTGAGTTTTTGAAACTTCTTCAATATTATTTACTAATTGATTATACTCATCAATGGTCATTCTAAAATAAAATTATTATTATAATTATATTTTAATTTAATTTTAATTTTAATAAAATGTACATGTTTGAGTTTTTCAAAGGAATTAAAAAACTCTGAATAAGTGTCTTCAATTCAGTGACATGTGCTCTTTCAGATTCCACAATATCCATGACCACCACAGCTCGGTTAGCTCTTAACTGTTCTGTCAAATCCACTGGTATATTTGGAGCTTTATTTGTAATATTTTCTCCTACAATAAAATGTACAATATCATAGGTGATAATAAATTAACTTAAATTAATGTTTTACCTTGAGGTTTATATTCTTTAACATAATTTGATGGAAACCAACCAGTTTTATCTTTAAGGGTTCCTTCCCACCAGCCACCATCCTCTTTTTGAGTGACAATCACAATATCGTGTTTATTCAAACACAGCTATATACAAGATATTAGAATGATTTGGATGAAATGTTTTAATATTGAATAAAATATAAATGTATTGATAATATCTGGACTTCGTGCATTTATATACGCCTTCAAGCTCAGCACACAATTAATAAATAACACTTAATAATTATAAAATATATAAAAAAAAATAAAATCATACCATTACGTTGGTTCAAGGTCTCCTCTAAGGGATATAAAAGGATTAAAGACATGAAAATATAATATTACAGTTCAATAAATATTGAAGCAAATTAATATTATTGATAATTTATAAAAATATAAACTAAGATTAAATAAGCAGTATTAAAATTAACAAACTGACATTGAATATAAGCACAAGCTCAATGATTTTAACAAATTATTTTACCTCGTCGTTATTTTTTCCTTTAAATGAATATACAGCTTGAACGAGTAATGGCTCATTAGAAGTCATTTTTGATTCACTATAAAAACTTCATCAACTGTAACAAAATAAAAATGAAACAACTTATAAAAATATTAACTTTATATGTTTAAACTGAGAAGTAAAACTAATAATGCCTCATATTACTCAGAAAAAAAAAATATTGATAAAAATGATTGTGAACTTCATAGTGCTTGTTATAAATAAGCATACCTAGGAATATGTATTTTGGCAAAGCTACAGTAATGACAAAATAAAATATGGTATGACTGTATGAGTGAGTTAGGAATGTTGGACTAAGGCCAATTCATGGTTGAGAGTGTAACATTTGGGTTTAATTTTTACGGTAAGTATTAACATAATAATTTGGGTGGAAAAATAATATATATTTAGACTAGACACAATAATAAATTGATTTACATTAATGAAAATGGTTGTTTAGTCTTCTATTAAATTATGTTTCAAAAAAATTTTGTTATGAAAACATATACAAATTATTATATTAAATAATTAAAGCCTGTGTAATATATAAATACAAAAACCTTTAAATTTCAGTTACATATAGTATTATTTTATTTGTATTAATAATGTATCTAAGCCATTAATTAAATGCATATTTAATAAAAAGAAACTATTAAATTATAAAGGTACCTAGGTAAATACTTTTCCAATCACAGATTACCTATATCAATGAATACAATTATTGTCGGTGTAGGTAATAAATAATTATACAAACTCACCCATAAATGCTTATTTATACAAAATGTGAGGATCGATACAACTTAAACTTAGAACTTCATAACTATATGTTTAAGTATATTTCATGACACATTTTAGGTAATAATGTTATGATATTTTATCTCATATCATAATTTCTTTTGTAGTAAAACTGTAAAAATGTAACTTAGATTCCTTATAGAAATAATTTAAAATTCAAAGCTATTTTAAAGAATATAAGTATTAATTAGTTAATGATGAATTACTTGTTGCAAAATGTAAACAGGTGGATTAAAAATGTCTAAGATCATAGCACTAAATAAAATAAACATTTCGATGTCAAATGCACAGATAACAGCTTATCAATAATAAATGTGGCCAAGTGATAAAAATGTCCAGAGAAATTATTGATAAAGGAACAAATAATTTATGTTCGGTAGGTATGTGTGCAATAATTATTATTTATTATTATATTACTAGGGCACGGATTTTAATCAAATGCAAATTTCATTTTTTTCTCGTTGTCCTAAAATTAATTAGGTACCAAAACACCAAGTACAAAATTCGTTTCATACGTGATACATCTAAATAATGAAACATTTACCTATTTTACATTTTTCATTATTAAAGAACTTTTTAAAATATTAAAGGTAGTGTAAAACATATTTTAAGTAGGTACATACTAGACAGCATAAACGATCATACTAAAGAGAAAAAATTAAATAAGTATTAATGTGTTGCTATTATTTTGTTTCGTCATATTATTTTTATTGCATAGGTAGTTACATCATTAAGTGTGTAGGTACCAGACAAAAGTGGCGACAACAGTACAACGATCTGGTTCTGGTAAACAAAATGTCCATGAAAGCATACATATAGGTATTATTGGTAGGTACTTTTGGTAGTTGGAATACACACTGAAGTAGATGCGTTGTACGTATTGTACGAAGGTATATGGTATATAAAATAAATATAATATAGATAATAAGCGGCGTCGATCGTTTTGTTTACAAATTGCATCAAACACGATAACACCAAATTGTAGATGTATAGCAAGATACAAAATATACAATAGAGGCATACCTACTTATTAAATATTAAATAATACAATTGACAATAATATACAAATACATTTTTTTTTAATCATTTTATTTAACTTTAGGTTAAAAACAATTATTAATGGCATTTTTTAAAATTTAGTAATGTATTTTATTAGTGCATTAAATCGTAACTTTTACAGCATTTATATCTTGTTTTTTTAAAACATTTCAATCAGTGTGATTGACTATTAACTATTTTACTATAATAATATGATATTTTGTCATATTGATAACCAGTCAAACTAGTAACTACCTATTTCCAACGTTTTCATATTTCATACCTCTTTAATATACGTTTAAAAAATATTAGTAGTATGACAAACAATGACATAATTTATGATTTTTTTAGATAGTACCTATTTATTTACGATTTACCTACAGCAAACAAAACATTTACGAAATAATTATGTACACCTTCCACT
>PVMI01055585.1:10819-26116 GCA_008528875.1 Aulacorthum solani | reverse complement strand
ATAGATAAAATATACTAAAAGAAATAATCAAATGAATAGTTACTACGAATTTTTGAATTTTATGTATTTATTAAGCACTTATTTTTTTTTTTGAAACCTAAAAAGGTAAAGTTATCAAAATTTTTAATTTCTTTTCAAAATTCGAATCCGTTAAACTCAGTTCCATAATTTTGTCCGATTCTTGCATTACGTGTTTATAGTTTATATACAAATCGCGTGCAGTCCCTTAAAATATTTGGTGCTATTTTATGATAGTTTTAACAATCAATCCAAATAAAATGAGTTTTATATTTAATTTAAGTCGTAATAGATATGTTAATTTTTTTATGAAAATATTAGAAGTATATGTGATATCAAGAAAATAAGTTAAAATCTGCAAAACCTAGAGAATTATAAATATGCATTTTTGTTTTACTTAGGAAGACACTTGAAATTCATCGTGTTATATAGTCGAATGGTTTTTTAATATGTATTGTAAGCGACATATTCAGTGTATTTTTTTAATTCTCTTTTCACACAAAAGCCGAATAATCGACTAGCAAACAACAAACACTTTTGTTTCACCACCCTAAATTTGTTTGCATATAAAATACCGTTAGAAATTAAATAGAGGCAAAACCGTTTTTCTACCTACTGAAATACAACTTGAAAGATTTTAATCTTCGATAAAGAATGGAATAAATTGAAAAATTCAAGTAGGTACCCAAAAAGTAGGTGTTTTTTTAAAAAAAGAATAATCATGTAGAAAATAATATATATAAATGCATCTGCTCTGTTATATAGCGATTAGGGGGTACGTTATACCCACCATGTTCACAGCACAACACGGTCAGCATTATGATATTCAACGAGTACAGAATCTATTGTTGTTATGAGGCGAGTAAGAAAATTACTCGGGTCAACACCGTGTAAAGGAGTGGGGTGAAGTTTTTTTCATCGTCTTCTTTTCAAAACCATAACTGGGAATGGGAGGGGGCATGGCAACTGGACACACAAAGAAATCAAATTTCCACGCACCCCACATGCATAATGTCGGGATCGATTCTCGGGGGTTCACACTTCAATGACTCCGCTGGCTATTCAACATGTATACTTATTATTTTTATTATTATTGAAAATAAAATATTCCAAAATTCGGTACGCACCACTTGAGAGGAGCCTACTATATGTCAGCTTAATGACAGCTAAGGCCCCGACATGGATTCGCAGCTGCCGCGTGGTGGTATTATTTTTTTTTTTTGAAAATCAGTGTTTTGGAACAAATCATAGCTATCATCGTCAGGACTATTTATGCTTGTACCTACATACTTAAGAAAGAATAATTTATGGCCTAAAATGTCTTGTGACTGACAGCAATTAAAATGTTTCAATAGTTATTATAATATTAAATAGTTTGCAAACATCACATTTATTCGTGACGATTGAATACAATAAAAGAAGGTGAAAATGTTTGAACAATGAGTGGAAAGAAATAAGCAAATCAATATAACGACATGCGCCAGTGTAAAATGCCACGAAGTATAAGACAAAACACGACATTTTGAAGAATAGCATATTAGTGAATCGTGAATGTATAGGTACTATAAAAAGTAATGAAAACATACTTTATACATTAGCATCTTACCCACTAAAGACTTTATTAAAACTATACGTTAGATAGTCGGTTGGAAAAAAATAACTGATGACAAACACTGCAAGTGTCAACACTACTAAATGTACTAGAGAAAAAATGTTTGTGATTTTTAATGCTCTAGAGGTGTAGGCAGATGCAAGTCTACACTGTCAATGCAGAACTTACTGCGCGTTACCTGGTAAAAACCATCATACAACCACGGTAGGTACATTAGGTGGTTTACATCGTTCATGTCGTTGTTGTCGGTGTCAAACGAGCGAGGGAGTATATAGTACGCAAGCATGCAGCGTAGGTGTTATTCGCTTAGAACGCAATCGCCGTGTACCTTTTCCGTCTGTGGACGACCTATTGTTAGAAAACAATTGACAGTTTCCTCATACGTAAATAATATATATATATAAATATATATAATATATACATAACAAACACACACGCGCGCACGCGCACACGCGCAAACATAATATTATGCTGATTTTCTACTGTACGACTACGGCGAACAGGGCGCGGTCGGCACACTCTGGCAAGGCGAGCCCGAGACGCTGATCTGAACTCTTGACCGGGCGCGGTAGCGCGAAAACTGGTTCATGACCACGATTCTGTACCACCGAAGCGAGCATGATATATTTTACACGAGTGCGCCGTCAGAGTTACTTTTAATTTACTGTTGCGGAAGGCGATAAAATATTGGCGATTGTACGCAATCGGTATGTCTTATACCTATATAGGTATATTGTTTTTTCTTACTCATTATACACGAAGGTACCTATATAGTGCAATGACGAGGAAATGCAAAAATATTAATTATATAGGTAACTACTATTTTATTGTACATAAAAATATTTGATTTTACCTATTGGACTTCTTCACAAGGTTAATGTGTATAATGTTTAAAAACGTATGTAAAAAGAAGTTTCAGAGAAAATTTTCTATACATATAGATATTATTATTATGTTAGGTAACTGAATGGCTATGATGAATTCAATGATGCGCAACATATTTTATTTTATGAGTTTATTTGATCAAACAAAATGAAAGCTCATCAATATTTACATTTGCAATTTGATGATACATTAGTATGTATCGACTATATTTAATATCCTTAAACATTGTCAATATTATTATGTCTTATCTACTATTCTCTTTATCGTCACTTGTTTCAACAAAAGTAGCATATCAAGTATGATTAACGTTTCCGTCTAGAAATATTCATTAAATCTAGAGCAGTTGACATTTTACATTAAACCTCGCATTATACCTATATTGGTACTTGGTAGGTATTTTAATAAAATAGTTGCCGATATATATTTTTATTTTTTTTCTTATTATTATTATTCTTTTTTGTAAAAATACTAATAAAAAAGTTTTAAACGTGTTCGCAGTTAAATAAACATAAATGTACTTCATCGAAAATAAAAAATTGTAACCCAGTCGCAGAATTATTAAAAAACTTTCAATAGGTACAATTTCATAAATTATTATTTCAAATTAAAAGTAATATTTATTTAGAGACTAATTATTAATTTTCCATAACATCCAAAATCATCATCATACTCAGAACCGGCGTTACAGTGTTTCGATTTCCCTGTACTCAGCAGCCATGGGGAGCATACAAAACAGTATTGCACAACTATCGGTTGGAACTCCCCGGGGCCACTATAATCCTTGGACCGGCGCCCGATAAATATTATCATACGCTTGCGACCATTTATATAACAATATTATTATATGCATGTACATTGGGCGTGTATAATCATATATGTGTATGAAACTAGAGCAGTTTTTTCCTTTCTATCTCTGCTAGCTCTCTCTCTTTATACATAATATATGTATATTTCAATTGCTAACTCTATTTGGTGTCGTTCCAAAACGCAGGATAAAAAATCCGACGATAATTGGACCGATACACATTTTGCACTCATTTTGCACGACGATAATGGTCCCGGGTACATATATGACCGGGTAGTGTTAATCACGTCCAACAACTCCCTCCCCTCCATCCAAGTAAATACTTATATGTATATAAACGCTATGCACATTTTCACAAGTGCAGATTTCTCTTCCGCACGAACGTGTAGTGGTGCTTGGGACAAAATGTAAAACTAATCTGCATAAATTAACTGCGAATTGTTACGTTTACAAACGCAATTAATTTTCATGTGCCCAGTTAAAAAAATGAAAATAATAATTTAATATCTCAGAAGCAGTCAATAATCTGACAATATTTTGTTTACATGCATCGTTAAATATATGAAATGTAAAAAATAATTGATTTCAGCTGATTGTGGCGTTATACATTTTTATTTACATAATACCAGTCACTTAAGTAGAATAATAACTAGATTACGTTCTAAATGGAACCGATCAAATACTATAAAGTCAATTATCAAGTTGTGGATCACAACCCTGATGGGTAATAAATACATTCTAATAATATGCAGTACATAATAGCACTTGCAATGTATTTATGTACTGGAGTATAAATCTAAAATAGTTCTAAATTGAAGTAGTGGTAGAGACAGTTGTCCGTTTTGTAAGTTAATAAGCCTTAAAAATAATTTCTAATAATATCGTATATACAAATAAAAATAACTTGACAAAAATATCAATAAGACGAGGTGTGTTTTGAGCAATTTATTTTCGTTTCATCTGCTTGGTTAGGAAGTAGTTATAATTGTCTTGAGAAAATAACAAAAAAAAAAAAATGAAGCAATTTAGACGATGGCTTCATTATTCCCCGTCAAACATTCCACCTCGTCCTTTGGACATAAACTTTTAGCGCGTTTAAGTTTTTCACCCTCGCTTGGCAACAGCAAAACTCGCGACAGTCATTAGGTACATACTACCTCCGCACTCTACCATCTTGTGATTGTCTCCGGAAATATTTTCAGGGATTTTTATTTCCCGTCTAAATACAACGAACTTATTGTTTGCATTCAACGAGCTATATAAGAATAGCTACACAGTGTGCAGGTGGTAATGTTGGTTTTTCTTTAAGAAAGTAAAAACTAAAAACAAAAACAATTTGGAAAATGTACCGAATTGCAACATCATTGTTTTGCTTGAATTTTTTCTTAAAATCTACCTACAATATTGTAATATTGAATTTTCCCATAATGACAGTTAAATAATAAAAAAAAACCATCCCTACATTACATGTATTATAGTTTTTACAACTGGTAAGAAAGTGCTTATATAAAGAGAAAATAAACAAATATTATTTAAGCACTATCATTTTTACAAATGCAGTAATATGAAATGGTAAAATTATAAAAAAAACGAGAGCTTTATTAAAAACAAATGTAAGTAAACTTGGTAAAGTAAATAACTGAAAGTATACTACTATATAAGTTAATAGATGGTTTTGTTTAAGGATTAAACCGGTTTTTTTTGTTTTGACAAGGATTTTTGCATAAGCCCTGCGTCATGTTAAATTCAATACTAGTAATATATTCTTGAAAGTAAACGTTATGTCGGGGTATGTGCTCTTGTATAAGGCTTTAATATAGACCCGCATCCATCTCATATTTTGTATAATAATAATTTATACGTGTGTACAAAGGGGAAATGTCTTTTGTTCCGTAGCTCACTAATCCTGTTTGATATTATATTCCTGGTTGGAGTTCTCAGGTTCTCTTCGACCAGGAATGATTTAAGTTCATATTTCTATAATAAAACATATAGGTGTATCATAAAGGTCATAATATTTTCTGATCTATTCACACACCCATCTAAGAATTTTTCATTGCCTATAAATCTTACACACTTTATGTGTTTGATAAACAGTTTGAAAATAATAATAAAAATATTTGACTACAAAAAGTTATTTTGCATTGAACATTTTACTTTAAAACTTGTCCTTTAGTGTAAATCAATAGTAATTAGGGGATACAATAATTTAATAAAATAATTAATTCAAAATGCATTTCTTATAAAGATGGACAGTAAAATTATTTTATTTAAAAAAATATCTAATGAGCACATCGAATTTAAGATATCTTAGATATTATATAACTTAAACAGTTTGACATAATATATTCATGCTTATATTTATATTCTTAAGTACGAAATATTAAAAAAATAGCATGTAGCGATCGCCTATAATATTGTTATTTAAACTTAAGTAAACTCGATGGTAACAAGTGGCCACAGTGATTTTCAGCAACCTGTAACTCAATATAATGCCAAAATCTGATAGTGCTGCAGTATTGGTGTCGTATATAAGTGAACGTTGACACCCAATATCGTGAGACGATACACTACCCAGAGCACCCGTATAAAATATTATAATCGATTGGATTACAACAAACAACATATGTCCAACTAGGTGGGAGGGCATCAACATTTTTATAGTTAATTAACGTGCCTATATAGTATATTATTATAATAATATAGTAGACTACATGCGATATTGTGTGTACTGAGTATAGTAAATGAACCACAAAGAAAAGTACACAAAAAATAGGATTTTTAAATGTATTCTTTCTTTTTTCAAAGTACAATACCCATTGTACTAGTTTTAAGTCATCAACCAACTTATAAAGCTATTCATCAATCTACAGAAATTTAATTTTCTGTATTCCACTAGCTGTAGGCAAAAAATAGTAACTGCGTTACAAAAAAATTAACTAGGTTATTTACTGTTGGACTTCGCTCTGCTACATTGCATTTTATAAGAATTTTTAGCATTTATATCAAGTATCCAAATACATTATTTATATAATGTATAAACTAAGATGTTATATTAAAAAAAATGATTTTAATTTCTTTTGATTATTAAGTACCTATTTAGTTTTATGATTATAATGTGCACTATTAAATTTTTTGGTAAATCTCATTTCTTCATACTCACATTTGAATTATTTATTAAACAAGGTTGAGTGTAACTGTAACATACCTGAAACAAAAACAAAACAAAAATTGTTAATTTGAAGTAAGTACATGGAAAAATTATTTAATTTATACTTTGAAATAAAGGTTCAGCAAAGAGGAGTCATTGTATAACTGATTTATTACCATAGTTTATAGGTGGCTAGGTTAGCTGATAAATCCAGGATTAAATACATAAACTTTGTAGTCTCACTGAGTGAGCAATGAGCATATGGTTCGATGACTCTCAATGAAAATGGCATATAGATACACCCTTTAATTTTAAGTAGTTTAATTTGTAATTTGTTCACTTATTATTATTTATTTTTTTATCTAGATTAATTTTTTATAATGTTTGGTTATTGCAAACAATTTTAGAGAAAAGTATAAGCTCGTGTGTGTCCAAATTAATTACATACGACGGCGAAAAAAGACTAGCTAAAGTAGTTATGAAATGGGTCGCCCAGTTCACAAGCAAAACTTTCTCTTATCCGATAGTAGGACTGTGCGAAAGGATAATATATGACGAGTACTTGGGGTACATGCACATACACATAGGTATAAAATGTCGTGTAAATCCATAGAATTCGTGATATCGAAAACTCCTGTTGACATTAGGAAATTGAAAGTGACGCACGCATGCACTTCACCACTACCTACTTAAGTCATATATAATGTAGAGGAATAGTTAAGTTGAACTATTATCACAGATAGAGCAATTAATATTTCTTTATACTACAATAATATGATTAATTTCTGTTTATGTTAGTGTATAGTTTTGAATCAAATTATAAAAAAACAATAAGTCGTGTATAAATTATTTTATTAAAGTTAAAAAAAGAAAAAGCATTTTTAAATTAATATAAAATACAAAAGAAATTATATAAAAAGTTTTTTATTTATATTTTACCCAGATTTACATTATTTCCATATAATATTTTTCATTTTTTAGGATTTTGCATTATCCTGTAGATATTTATTATATTATAAGGGAAATAAAATCAAAATAATTTTATTTTCTTATTTAATTTAACGATTATACCTACCTAAGCAAATGTATACAGCTTAATAACTAATCCATGATTAACTAAGTGGGTGGGTAACAAAGGTGCATATATTATAATAAATACAGTTTGATTGGAAGATCGCAGTACAGCCCGACGCTGTATCATATTTGATGAAAAATAATCACTTTAGAGTTTAGAGTAGTCTACGATGTCTAGTCTTATCCATTATATAGAATAATATATTAACCATTTTACATAATAATATACTGGTTCAGCTTTTCATAATGACCTAGATTGTATATATTAGCCTATTGGTAACCCTACACGTATACTAGCATTCGACGTGTTTTTTAGTAATCACTCAGAGTTCCAACACAAAGAAATAATTGTGGCCATTTTCTAAATTTGATTTTGAATTGCGATCGTAACACTCTGACACACAATCGACATATATTAAGTCTTGAAGCTATAAATTAAACAAGCATAATCAATATATTTCTAATGGAAGTTAACTAAATAATAATAGGTAGGTAATAGGTTTATTACCACTTTGTTTCATTATGGCAACTTGAACATTAAAACAATACACTTATAAAACTAAATTGATTGCTCATAAAAAATATTTGTTTAAAATTTAAACGTACATGAAACAAATAATTGGTTCAATGTTTTTAGAACCATGAAAATAAATATAAACAAACTAAGAATATAAATGAAATATTTGTATTTGTTCCTTCGAACACGACATCGAGAAGTTTGCATGTAATACATTTAAATTTGGTCATCTTGACTCTTGAGTGACCCAAATAATAAATATATCAATGATCAATTATAGTTTTCTTATCGGAATAAGGGTTGAAAAGAGGTAATAACAAATAGGATAGCGTGACCGTAAATAATAACAATAACAAGAGAGAGAACGAGCTTTGGATTCTACTTATTTCTTATTTTTTTTTTTTTTTTATTATGTGTATTTCTATTTTTTTTTGTTTTTATTAGTTGGGCGATTACAAGAAAAAACATTAAAACAATTAGCTATAAAAAGCCATACATACAATACACACAAAAAACCTTTTAAAAGTCGATCATTTTGCACGGAATCACTAAAAATGGTCAAGGGTTTGCATGACTGGTCGCCGGTTTTTAATATTTTTTTTTCAACCCAGTAACAATAATTATCTGAATTTTAATGAAGTCCCGTTTTTTAATCGCCAAATAACCTCTGCACCAACGTCCACCAACACAACATGACCAGCCCATTTTTCTCTATCTGATCAAAATATTTACGGTGGTATGGATATAGTCGTTGATTTTCATGTTCAATTCTTTGTGGCTAATAACTATATATACAGGAGAAATATTGTAATTTTTTGCAATCGACACACACTTATGCACTTGTAAATCATATTAAACAAAGTCACAAGTTTAACGCTATTGCCATTGTGAACTGACCATTATAAAATGTTTACTAAACCGCTAGGCGAAAAGCATTAGAAAAACTTCGATTTTTTCCCACAAGCGTATTATGTATAGGTAAGTGTTCTGATGACTTTTTCTTCAAACAGAACCCAACCTAAGCTTATCCCTATAATATTGTAGCTTATCCGATGTGTATCTGCCATTTATATATAGGTATATATTATAAAACTCCCGATCAAGTTTTATTTTTCCCCAGGATATTATGACAGTTGTTTTTCATCCCCACTTTGTAGCATTCTCTAGGGATTGCCAATTCAACATGACAACAAACAAGACGACCCCTTAAATGTATATATACATGTAAAATATAGAAAAAAATGTACAATTGAATGATTTACCAAGTATGTGTGTTTAGTTAAAAGAACAATTCAAAACACGTACGAATCTTTCATGAGCAATTCCTTTATACTTTATATACTATTCAAATTATTTATAGTAGACTGTACACGCATTCTTAAAGTTTCCAAATGTCTAATATTTTCAAATAATATTACTCAAAATTATTAAAATTATGCAAAATGTTAAAAGGAGCTAACCGTGTGAGATGACTCAAGTATTTCACAAAAATAAACATAATAGGATTTGGGTGTGCCAAAATCTTGTGGCACACCGAAAATAATTCAATTTGTGCAGTTATAAAGTATAAAAATAACATGTCGTGAACAAACTCACGGGATAATTGAATATTTCAAGTGATCTGTGCGAGTACATCACATATAAATAATGGACGGTGGCCGTCAGAACAATTTGTTTTATAAATTGGCTTCGATCTTTTTAACGCGATAATAACGCGTACAGTGTTTGAAAAAAGAGATGAATCTATTGTTGATGTGGTATAAAAAATGAACGCTTTAGAATAATAATGAATAAAAAAAATAAAATAGTATATAAACATAAACAAAATCCAATTGAACGAGCAAGTCCGTGAGCAAATACAATTCGTCTCGGTTGTAACGTGCCCGCGTGTCTGTTCTCTCCATCTCTCTTACTATTTTACTATGTTTAACTCTTAGCCGATCTACATTTTTATAAGCTTCATACACTCTTCGTGTGAAGCAGTGTTATTTTATTCTTTTCATTTTTTACTCTACTATGTTGGATATTTTCACGTTCCCCCGGGAAAATTAATCGCCATTTCAGGCCATTGATTCCTGAAACGAACGTGAGCTAATTGAAAGTAGCTGTCTAGGAAAAACCAAAACGATTTTCCACTTGTAGTTGCAGATATATTATCTCAAATTTCACAGCATTGTCCACCACTATAATCAAGATCATATATGAAAATATAAAAAGAAATATACTTGTGACAAAGCAACTTGACTGATAAAAAAATACCATTACAGGTCTATAAAATATTAACAAGATTCACACAGCTACGCTATCAAAATTATAGAACATTCACGAACACTACTAAAAAATAAACGACTTACATGTTCTTATGAAATTAAGGAAATATTTTATTAATATATTTTGATACTTAATGTTAGTCAGAATGTTTACTTATGTGTTCGTCTATATAAGATTTTACATAGGTACAAGTTCAAAATTGTATTTGAAAAATATTGTGAACAATTTATTTTTAAAAAATATCTTCTATTACTATATTAGTAAAGTTCGTTTAATAATTTTGTTACCAGCAGATGCATGTAATAATAATAACAGAGCTGAATTTTAAAGTATAATAAATATAACTTTCTACACCTATAGTCGAATAAAATACTTTCTTTAACATTATATGCAACATCATTTTTAAAAATATTATTTGGAAGGATTTTCAAACATCAGGTGTACCTATTTATGACCTCAATAATCTTGTCGATCAAAGTTATAATTATTTAAGTTTAAACAGGTGCAATAAAATAAATAAATATTATATAAATAATGTGTCTCAAGTTTTGATTGCCGTGCAATGGATTGGTATACTAATTATTTATATATATAAATTTGCTAATGCAACCATACCTCTGTTTTATTTTATTATCAATCTATTCTAAGATAGGTACATTATAATAAGGCACTATACAACATACATAGTATGCGGTATGCGTCTATATTATAATATATACTATATACACCTTAATACTTTATACCTTCCAACGCGGTTTGTATTTGAATAACGTTAGAAACTGCTACCTATATATAGATACATGACCACAAATTGTGGTTTTTTACCAACATAGAGCCGCTCCTTCTACAAGAGAAAAATGCAATAATGTATAATATATTATGTACATAATAGTGACCACTGTTGTGTGTATATTTTCCGAGGCTTTCTACTCATGATATCATTTACACGCAAAAAGAATCAGATGACCGGCAGACATTTATTATTGTATTACCATTTACAACACAACCAAGTGCTCTCACACCACCACGTCAGAATTTCTACNNTACATATTTTTCGTGCACTATGTTAATATAAGTAGGTATAGATATAACTATAATAGTAACAATATGATTATACTATGGAAAATACCGGAAATTAAATGACATGTGTCATGGTACTATATTATTTATTGTTATGACAGCAGACTGTCAGCGGGATAGTTTTCCAAAGACGACAATCAGATGACCACTACATTATAAGACGTTTTATACAACGATATGCATTGAATATTTTGCAGAGAATATAACAATACTATAGTGGTAAATCTTTTTAAGCTTAATGCATAAAAAAAATGGGCAAATACAAAAAAAAAAATATTGAAACGCTGTAGTTTTATTTACGTTTTTTTAAATTTAAAATTGATTATTGAATAATATAGCGGTACTAAAAAAATTGATTAATTATTTAACTTTAAAAAGCGAAGGTATATGATTATTGTACCTATAACATCTTTAAAAATGTTCAAAATGCTTCATTATTTTACTACATTTGAATATATATTCTTCGTAGATTGCAGCCATTAAGCAAGCAGATAGTTGAACCGATTTTTAAATACTAAGCTTTTATAAATTGTTTTAAATATCCTGAAATCAAGAGCAATATAATACTGCTACCAGTTCAGTAGATATTATATGCAAATCCTCCACCATAGCCTCCGAGCCAATCTAAGGCCACGTGAATAATTAATTAAATTCCTATGCATATCTGCCGTATTCCACCCAGCAGCCCGGAGACGTTTTGTTACTGTTATTATACCTACACACAGTATCTACCTATTTCGACGGCGGCCTGCACCAACCACTGCAGCCGGGCACAATGACGGACCATAATTATTTTTTTCTTTTCCATCATAATCAGATAGCCAAGCAAAATCACATACAAACACCAGAGTCGTTATAATAATTATTATTATTATTTTACTATTTTTTCCCTCTCGTAAAATTACCCGGGAGCCATACGCCGGGTGAGGGGGTCTGTACAATATATAAACACAACGAACGAGCCTCGCCGCCATAGTACAATTAAAACGCTTCTGGAGGCCACGAGGACGGAGTGGATGACCGCTCGCTCGTATTGATATGCCCGTGTAGTTAATATTATATACGCACTCGTGGCTTCTAGGTATAACGACGGTGGTAACCAGTTTTTCTACGTAACATGTGCACCTGTTTTTTTAAACTTTTTTTTTACTTCCCCTCCTCTTTATCACGTTGTTGTCTCGGTTTATTTCTTTTCCATCTCGATGTTACATATTATTATTATTATTAACGGACGATGGTAATCTAAAGTCTTGCTGGCCCATTAGTATCCTCCCCTCCTCTCCTCTACTGCACACAACTATCATAATATATATGTTTCTTTTCCCTCTCTCACTGTTTCTCGTTTTTAATACATTTATATGCAATTTAGAATCGGGCGTATCATGGACAGGTTAAAAAAATAAATAAAACGCCTCGAGCTCAAAATGCCAGAGAAATGTTAGTTACTGAGGAACAGCCACCAATTTTATTAATATACTAGTAACGAGTATATATAGATCCATAATATACAGAGATGAAGTGCCCATTGTAAATTATTCAACTGACACGTACTTATATGAATTATTGTATGGGTAAATTAATATTCGTCTACCTATTAACTACTTGTATAAGAGAAGGTAAAAATACATTAACTTAACAATGTGCAATGTTTGTGAGTATGTGACGCGTTTATAAACAGTGAATCAAATTGATTCAAAATATTCGATAATATACCTGATATTTGTTTGAATAGGCATCCTGGAATGGCTTAAAAATGTTCACATTTTTTATAATATACAAATCGCACAGCACCAAAATAATAATAAAACAAAAATGTGGTACCTATGGGGGAAATAAAGAGATTGGGCTGTGAATTTGACTAGTAAATATAATTAAAATGGTTCAGTTATTTTGTAAGTCTTAAATGTTGATACCTATTATTTATACGACGTGATCTAGCTTAAAAATAATCTAACTAATATTTGAAAATAATTATACAAGTATATAATTAATTAAACTATTGTATCATTATCGGTACATTTAAGTTAAATACTCGTAAATGATAAATTGTATATATACAATACGATAAAATATGTTTGATTTAAAAGTTATTATCAAGACCTAGCAATACACGTTAAGTTTATTGTAGATTCTAAGAACGTAATAAAACATTTTATACATCTTTAAACTACGTGGTTGTTCAGAAAAAGGACTAGCACAATATCTTAGTAATTTGCAACATGCCAATGGGTCACACGTACTCGAGACTAACGATACGGTTTACAACAGATGAACTCGCGTAATACGATTTTCTCCCAATTTAGACCAAAAACTCTCTTTTAGTATAAACTTTAGGCATTTTCAAAAATGAAGAAAGAATCCAGGAGTCAAACAATTCCTGTAAGTACGTGATACGTAATAATTTTATCAGCTAAACTTCAGTGATATATTTACTTTATATTATTATTATATACTATATACATAGTTTCATTAAAATTAGTAGTATTAATGTTTAAAACAATAAAACTTTAAAATAAACAAAATCTTGTGTGATATCCTTCCCCACTATAATATTGTCTATAGCTGTGTTTGCTATAGGTGTAAATATTTTATTTGTATCATTATTTTCCCGCACAACGTTTACCATCAATAATATTAAATAGGTACCATGAAATTGCAACCGGAACATTACTAGGCTTGAGAGCACCGAGTGACTATTGTCATTTTATATCACTGCTTGTTGCTATACTGACCAATATTTTTTTTTATTTTACCTACTGACCGACAGGATAAAAAATTGGAACAAGTATTTTTTTTAAATTTTGTTTAAACAGCAAAATCATTACTTACATTTAACAACCGTTTGGTAGTATAGAAACAAGTGCGATGAGAAAATTACAACTGACTGCTGCGAATCATATATATTAATTTTAACAGTAAAACATTTGTTATAGTTTTTTAAATATTATATGTTTATACTTATATACAGTGTGCAATTAAAAATATAACGGCACAGTTCACAATAGTTTTCCTACATTAATGTTTGGATACTAGATCGTAAAAATATTATAAAAAAATATAATAGGTATTGATTGTGAATGGTATATTATTAGATAGAGGGAACCTATGCTCAAAAAAAAATTGTATTTTAATAGAATGACAAAAGTTAATGTATCTTAGGTGGATACAAATTTACCTTAAGCGGTAAAATATGTCGATAGTTGTATGTTGGTAAAAATAAAAATAAAATATATTTAGGCAATCATTATGTTTTATCGTTAAACAGAAAACAATTTTGAATCAACTGAATCAAGACGAATCTTTAAAGAAGACAATTTAATAGTTTATAGAGTGATATATCAACCATTAATAACACAAAGGTTTTCTATACAACGAACGATTGGAATATAAACCACAAGTACGAGTACGTATATAATTTATTTGGATTGTTAAAGTAGTTAATGGTAAGAAAGAAGTTTCGACTGTTCTTCAATTAGCTGAATTATGTACTCCAAACTTATTTTGCTCTATACAAACCAACCCAATAAACAGCGCTTTTACTGATATGTTTGTTTTCATTAAAAAGTTTTTTTTCATTCAGTTTGTAATGTTAGATACTTGCAATAGACTTCAAACTTATCAGTCTAATTAAATACAGGTAGGTAAATATTTTTAATTTTAACTTAATCAAATACAGTTTCATAAAAATTGAAAACGACCTGTGATACGGCTAAAAATTAAGTTTCGTTGTCGGTGATTTCAAATGATTTAATTCGTTGACACCATCAAGATGGTATTGTCACTTTTAAATCTATCTAGACTACAACCTATAGTGCGAACAATTTTGAAAAGTGACAACTAAATATTAGCAGGATATTTTTGCACATAATAGGTAGCAGCAAAAT
>PVMI01055585.1:0-10756 GCA_008528875.1 Aulacorthum solani | reverse complement strand
TTAAGAAAAATTGAAAATTATATACCAAAAATTATATTAATTTTCATTGATTAAATTAAATTATATTGTGATTGAGAGAATCCAACATTTTGAGATAGTGAGAAAGTGCCTTTAAAATTAATTAAAATGAAAGTTATTAATGGTACATGCCAATTATTTTATATTGACTTAATAATATTTAACAATATATACACACACACACACACACACACACACACATATATATATACATAAATATATAAGTATAGTGTATACATGTTACGTTTAGTAAACCTATAACACCTTGGGGCTATTAAAATTATATTTTAGTTGAAAATAATAATATATTCCCGTGTTCTTTCCCTCCCATAAGGGACTGAGAGATGAATAGTGCTATTTATCAAGTGGGAAAACATAATTGTTGACGGCATTATCACAGCCCATCGCAAAAGGCACGGTTTATCCCTTTAATATCGTACCCTCGTAAATAACAACGTCCATCGATATTAAACTCCTTTTTTTACACACCAGGGGGTGGTCTATTGTTCTACATGGGAAAAGAATCATAAATATTTCCATTTTCTCTTGTATCGTCATAATTAAATTTTTACATGATACAAATAATAATAAATAAAATATGAATTATTTACAACAAATAAAATAAAATTTAATACTTATGCTGACATACAACATCAATATAAGTCTATTATCTGGAAAAAATCACGATACTCGTCATCATTATAAAATAATAGGATAAAATAACAATTGATAATAATATAATTATATAATATAAATTACATTTTGTAAATAAATGAAGTGCCACGTGATTAGCAAAAATTAACCAAAGTAGATGGTTAATCAATATAATATACCACATAATAATAGTCAATAAACATATGTATATTTTGTAAAATGTTGTTATATTGTATTATACGAGAGATTTCTCACTTTAATTTATCATTGGTACATCATTGTTAAATATGTGACCGGGTGGCTGGTTTAAATTGTATGTATTTATTTTTCTCCCCAAACGTTAAATACATATTTTTTTTACTTGAATGTATAATTTAAAAAAATCATCAATTAGAAAAATAGGTACGTATGTGTATATAATACCTGTACAGTATACAACATTGTTAAATTTTGACAACCCTTACACTCAAAAAAATCGAAAAATCAAGTTTAATAAAAATAAACATATTGTTAGTTGTCAGAGTTTCATAGAAAACGGTCATGCAAACTCTCTATTACATGACCGCAAAACCTGACTAAATGGAAACCTAGTAATTTATTTGGTACTCACTTTTTTTTGCCATTACAATTTTAGTGGGTAACCAAAAAACCATATTCATACGTGATAACAAAACATACCTGCAACAAAACAAACAATAGACAATTAGATAATATTTAGTGTACGATTAACGTGCATTTCGTCAAGTCTACATTCTAGACATTATGTATGAGTACCAATGCGAGATCATTATACCTATAATCAACTGACACTCTATGATACCAAATGTGATATTTTAAGTATAAATAATTAAGAAATAACTTGTGAGTTGTAGGGTGTACATCAATCTTAATTTTCAAACCACTTACTTTCACCTCGAACTGCATTTTTAAAACTCAAAAACTTTCCAATTGATAACGCATAGACAAGTTAAGAATAGAAAGTATATGCACTTAACAATGGCAATTTGTTTATAAACATGTAAAAATGACGCGTGTTTAGATTTATCGGCATCGGAGGCTGCTCGCCACATATTACAACCATTTATAACGGTATTCCGGGGCGCACAAATAATGATATGCGAACGTGACTCTTTTAACATATAATTTTGTAGGAAATCATTTTTTCGCGTGTACGAATCTCCATTTAGGTTTATTATTAATATTTAGTATATAGTATATATTATCTTTCACAAGCCCTTGTGTCTAATTTAATTATTACTACCCAAGCTGGATAGCTCGATATATATGCTGCACGGTTGGTCTCGATTCGTGTGACTGTCCCCGGTTACCTACATTATGGATGGTTGTTCTATTAAAGTTGAAAGCTGTAATAAGCTCTATAATATACAAATTAATACATGATAATATGTGTACAAATATAATTAAAATCTTTAATTATTTTACCATACATAGACACTTTTTTATAATAATACGTCGTCGTTGTACTCATATAATCCACCAACATTTTTCAAAATATGAATGGATAAGCGTTCTACCTATAATGATTATAAGCTGTGGTTGAAACTTAAAATGAATAAATATGATATTATGTACACTAACCGAGACAAAATATCTTCCTTCGCTAATTAACACCAAAAGTTGAGTTATCTCATCCATCTAACATTCCGAAAGTTACTTGGAACTTCCTTGTTAAACATCTTACTACGAAATAATGAAGTGAAAAATAGCCTGCAGTGGAAGTTCAGAAATATTTAAAACATCCTAATTTACTGATATTATGTTAAACATAAATACACATCCAAAACATGAATTATGTTATTGAATAAATTTATATAAATTAAGAATTTTAGTTTATTATCTAAAGAGTCTATAGTTGTCATGGCATATATTTAGTACCACACGATCTATGAAAACAATTTTTTTCTAGATAAAACTGCAGCAGTTGACCACCAAAATATTGTGTTTGTAGGCTCGTGAGCTTCAATTAATGCATATGTATATGTTGCCGGATCTACGTATGTTTTAAAAGTAACACATGACCGCGGGTCAAAGTCAATAGGATAGGTCTCGGTGTAGCGGTTTGGGTAGCCTCAAGACATGATATTATATGCGGACGACGCGAGCCGGCTCCAACGCTAACTCGTTCCACTGGTTTCTTTTTTTCTTTCTCGCACTCTTTCACCGCATCTCTTGCTCACTCTCGTCTGTCTGGTACGGCAGCAACCACTTCTGTTTTATAACCTCAAAACCGGGTATCGAATTATTCCTCTCTTTCTATCAACTACTTCTGTTGCATCAAGCGCACGCCATACATACATTTATAATAATATATAAGTATATATATGAAGAGAGATTAACAGTGGCCGTAAACTTGGTTGCTGTGAAGTTGGGTCAACGTCCTGGTTTGTCCACAGAATATTATAATTATAATGGCGCAATCTCGAAAATTTAATTTACCTATGTGTATTATAGAGATATAATATTACAATAATTACTTATAGTGTGTACTAAGTTAAACAACACAATATTGAAAGATTAATATATAACATTAAGTCACAAGTCATAACAGTTATATAAATGCAATGAACTTTGCATGATTATTTATAATTCTTAAATTATACTCCATGAATATTGTGATACCACTTAGAATTCATGAAATATCCCTATTAATTAAAGTTGATAACGACCTTTTTAATGCACTTGTTTACTTCATTTTTACCTATTTTCCACGAAACAACTCTCCTGAACTCATTTCTCAGGGGGTAGATCCTAGTTTTTTGACAAAGCACTGCTAACGACCGAAAGATTCAAACTAATAAATTACTAAGGGACTAAGTTATTGCTATTTTTTTTACACTTCTGTCAGTTTTTTTTTTTATATAATTTAATCCGTTACGTTCCCAAATCCCCGAGTTGAATGTTTATTAATGAACCAGGTAAAAATACAACCAGGTCAAAACGAGAAAAATTCTGAAAACAATTTATATTATTTTATTTGTGTGTTTTTGGATGGTTAAATACTAAACATTGGGTGTAATATGATTAATAGATCTACAGTCTATATTATATATAAATACTATATCCAACCATTTTTGAATTAAAAATATAAATTTACAACAGTCAGATTAACATGACTATTTAATTGCTAAAATATTGAGGTCTAGATTGGTATTACTGCAATAGTACAGATACTACAGAATAATCTCATTTATATATTATAATGTTTATATTCAAGTAGTCAATTTTTCGCATTAATTCGCAAAAGAAAAATACATATCCATAAAAAATAATATATAGACCCGTTATAGATATATAATATCAATATATTAGCTACTATTATACATAAAATATGATGAGATTTTCATTCTGATTTGTGAGTCGGTATAATAGTTATATAATATATTTTTAACTTTTCTAGTATACACATGTAAATTACTCGATTATATAATAATTAATAAAGGTACAAGCAAAGAGCATTAGTTTATTTCGCCCTCGGATTGGTATCGACTGATTAGACTGGATCGCTAGACGCCTACTGGAGAGTCTGGGGTAAAAAAATTTTAATCAAACTTAAGATGGTGTTACACATAAACAATGGCGTGGGCTGTACAAATAACGCATCTGGTCAGAACCGGTTTAATATAGTACCTATATTTCAGTCTTAAGTACACATGATACAATTTTTTTAATAAAAAACGATTGTCTCGCCAACACTGAAACATATGAAAAAAGACAAGATCAACGTACACATGAAAGAAATAGATAATTTTGAAATGTTGTAAAATAATAAATCGATTCAACAAACAATATTTTTATCAAACATTGATTGTCTTTTAATTAAATATAATACATATATTTTGTTAATAACTAATTAATTAAGGGTAGATATTTCATATTTAATATTCAAATTATACGTAGGTTATGACTCATACGCATTATATATAATGTATATTCAATATAGGTTTTCAAGAATTAATGGTTTTGAATATTATCATCAAATACCTATATAAAACAACGAGAGTCGTTTGCATGAGTTCACAATTACATTAGTCCAATGACAGCTGAATACAGAGTCAAAAAGTAGTACACGAGGTAATACATTTTCATAGAATCATAATATTTAATTTTACAGGAAAATGTCCGATAAAAACGGTCTTTTTCGCTTACACGCGGGTATCAAACAAGGGTGGTCGTAGAAAATATCCCGGAGATCGCTGCAGGGCCGACATTAAAAAGCAATCTGGCAGATGGCCGTCGTTTTTGTATACGCGTTGTGTGTATATGTGTCACATACGTATTATTACGGCCCCGCAGGATTTAGAGAACCGACCCCGAGAGCCAAAACAGTTGAAATTGAATATTCTGAAAGGGCATGGTAAACGAAAAGGAGAGTGGTGGTGGTGTTTTGGTGACACTAAAGGGGAAAATCATTTTTTAAAAAATCCGAAAATCCCGAGATGGATAAACATGTCAACACACATTTCGTCCAGTTTTCGTAGTTTTTAATCACATTATTACGTATCAGATGATAATATTATGTAAAATGGACATTTAACTTATTATATTATGGCCCATACTATAGTAGTATAATATAGTTGAATACTGAATCCGCATTATGTATTTCGTAAACATAATTTACATAAACATATCTATATCGATATTAAAAAAAAAAGAAAATATTTGAAATTATTCATGGACGATAAATGTTCTATAGTCATAGCAGCATTTGACACTCGATTCGGTCAATCGTAATAATTTAAGATGATAATGTAACGTTTCGGCTGATGGGAAGAGGAAAACGAGTTTTCGGTCAAACTGTGTATAGTACTGTAATAGTATAATGTAATATTAATAATATTTTATTTTTTGACGGTTTGCCAGGTTCTAAGCGAGGCATTTTATAGGATTATACCAAAAATGCATAATTTTATCTGTACGTCCTACGCACTGTCGACAGATCCACAAGCGATTTTTTTTTTGGTAACTGCTTATTGGAAAAAAAAAATTTCGTCAACGAGGACCCCTTACATAACGTGCAAATCTCAATTAGCACCTTTTATCAGAATATTTTATTACTCTGGTCTGCACGTCGGTATTGTCGCCAGTCACGCACTAGGTCGGCTCGTGGCACGGACAAAACCATTATTATTTCATTTTTTTCTTTCCATTCTTCGTAATCCTGTTATTATTATATCCTTTCCTCTCTTTGCCACTGTGTCTTTAATCGTCGTGTATACACTCTTAAAAGTCTAACCGACTACGACGACGGTTAATGGACGCGAACTGGTCGTCCGCCGCCGTCGACTGGGTGGACCGCAGACGTACTGCCACCGTCCATTGTTTCCGAGTCACGACAAGTCGTGTGCCTTCACCGCCGCGGCTGTCGTAGCGCATACACGCGCGCGCTGACTCGCGTTCGACCGACCACCGCTTTCAAAATACAAACACACCGCAGACGACCACAGAAGTAGTTTGTTGTAGCTGTTGGTGCGATTGCACAACTTTGACATTTAAAAAAATCGTGCGCACCCGCTTATATCATTCTGGTCAACTAATAATAATCAAAATAATGAAAACTTGCTCAGAAAAACGGTATGTATGCGTAATAATAATAAAAAGTAAAAACACATAATAATAATTCAAGAAAAATATTGAATTTATTTAATTGTGCGAGGCGTTTACCGTCTTATGATTTATTTATAAGTAATAATATTATAATATCTGGGTAGGTATTTCAATTTATTACTAGTTCGTGATCTGATCAATAACTTAATATGCATTTATATTTTTTGAAGCAAAGCATCAATATAGCAACAATAATATTTTAATATTTAATAATATATATTATATAATATGCGCCAACATTCATTGTATAAAAAAAACAACAGTGACGTTCAACATACCATAAAGTTTGCTCATCTTCGATTAGAATAAAGGAATAAACAGCCAGACGCAAATTAATGTCATTAGCATAGAAAACGTATTAACGGAGAGGAAGGAGAGCTGAGTTATAAAAATTGTCTTGCGACCGGCGCCCTATCGATCATATGTACTATGCTGCTGCTGCAACGGCCCACGTATAATATGCGTGTAGTGTTCGCTATATTAAAACTGGTTCCAATATCGTGTAAAACCAGTTTCTCAGCAATATTTATTACAATATATAAATAAAAAAAATAATAAAAAACAAGACAAAAAACTAAAAATATTATACCTACACTATACTACGCCCACGGCTTACACACATTTACAGACGTGTGTCGGGATAAAATATCATAGCAATAACGTTGCGTAGTTTAGTGTTATGGTCCGAAAATTTATTCGACGGTAATGAGATTCGACATTAGTGCCGACAGTATATTACGATGGGGTCCTCTTTGTCTTGTACACAGCAAGAGAGCGCCGTAGAACATGTCTGTGTGATTTATCGCCAGGGAAATTGAATATTTACACGCATTTCAACCCCAAACGGTAGCTGGGGAAGATTATACTTAAATGTAACATGCAACCGGTTTTTTCTCATCATAATCGTATATAATAACCTCGAAATTAATTTATTTTATTGGTAGTTATCATAACTTTAAAATATCAAATGCGCAATTCGAAGAAAATATTATGTTTAAAGAGATTTAGTTATTACCAGGGCCGTTACGTAAGTACTGCACGTTCCGAGAATTCCAAATAGGTATACATAAATACTTTGTCCCTAAACGATTGAGAAATATGAAAACATAATATTATATAGTATGTAAATAATATCACAAATAACGGGGTTTATATTATAGCGTTACTATTGTCGAATAACCTAATACCTCATACCAGTATAATTTCTTCATAACATGTGTGAAAACGATTTAGGCCAATTGCTATTTAGAGATTTTGGAATACATCACAAAAAATGTTATAATACTCCAAAATTGTAATAAAATAAAATATACAACGCGACGTTTTCCTTATTGTAGATTTTCAAGTCTTGCGAAAATAATCGTAATACTTTCACAAAAAGTCATATATTATAAGTATAACTATCAGACCGATTTTATCCGACGGTGACAATGATTGACAATAAACAATAGACAATTAAATGTAATCGACCATAAAAATAAAATTAATACGAATCATGGTAGTTTAGGTAAGAAAATAAAAAAATACCAATTATAGAGTTGAGAAATAAATTCCAGAGCCAAAAATATTGTTAAAATAAATTATTACTAAAGGAGACTCATTATTATTATTTTATCTGCGCATTCTGTCTAACATTATAAATATAGAAAAGTAGACTTGAAAATGTATCGTATTATTCCTTATTAGTTTATAAATATTGGGCTATTTTAGATTAAGTAGGATAATAGATCACCGTATCGGAATATTTCGTTGCGGGTAGTAAACGATCCATTTTTCGTACCCTAGGTGAAAGAATTAGAGCGCCGCCACCATGGGGGCCCAAGAACAATGCTGAACGTTGTGCAACCGGCGAAAATATATAAACGGTCGTTATGCCGTCATGTGGCGACAATAATTAAGATGTCTGAAAACAGAATCATAGAGAAAGAAAAACATATAACACTGCCGGAATTTAAGCACAACTGTGTAAAAGAATCGTTTATTATGCAATAAACCGAAATAATTAAGACAGTATCGCTGTTAGTATGGAATAGAAAAATAAAAAACAAACCGTTGAGATACAGCCAATGATGCACTGTTATTATTTGTGAGCCATGTGTTCCCGTTTTTTTTAAATTATCTAAATAAATAATTTTTATGTACAAACAGAATAATATGTAATCAATTCGTCTAATATTTCGAAGAAACATGACGACGATTCATAAAAAATACCGGCTAGAGAGAAAGTATCCTCCGTCGTACAGACTCTACTAGGCACGGATTAAGTGCTTTTCCTAATATAATAAAAAAACAAGGTGACTAAAACACACCGAAGAAATAAAAACCTATGTGTCACCGCGCAATTATAGTAATCCCATGTTACTACAATAAAAACCTGTAAGTTATGTACATTTTAATACATTCAAATTAGTTTAGGTAATTCTAAGAAAACTAAATATAAAAATGTTGACCATATTAATATATTTGAAAGGTATTATTTAATATACCTATGGAATGGGACAATAATGGTTATATCGGCAAGTGTTACAACCTCGGTTATAGGTTAAGCGTTCAATAGTACCTACCTATAATAATTGTTTAGTTGATCGTATGGTCAAATCAGTTA
This sequence comes from Aulacorthum solani, assembly GCA_008528875.1. Lineage (NCBI taxonomy): Eukaryota > Metazoa > Arthropoda > Insecta > Hemiptera > Aphididae > Aulacorthum > Aulacorthum solani. The sequence continues at coordinate 1,854 of PVMI01055585.1, read as the reverse complement.
TTTTACTCGTTACTTTAATTTTTAACCAAATACTGGAAGACTTGGTTTTATTAATGATGATTTATTAAAAAATTATTTTTAGTTAACATGTCATTAGGTTATGTTACATATAAACATATAAATAATGTTAGTACCTTTATTAATAACAAACAATTTGTTACGAATTTAATCCATTAATATTATATTCTTAGTGAATATCAGAATTCAGTTATGTGTATGAACTATGAGTAGACTGAGTGTCGTATGGATCCCACCCACTACTACAACACAGTGCATATATTCACAGACGCAAAACAAATTAATTTTTATCACACATGGTTTGCACCAAGAAATAAAGAGCATAGAATTATAAAACCATCATAAGAGATTGAAAATATAATATTAATTGAATTATTATAAGGGATTCTGCATAAAGGGTAAAACCCGGTAAAACACTATACAATATTATGATTTTTTATTATTTTTGACGTACAAAAACGAGTCTTGGGTCACGGAACAGACCACCTCGGATGTGAATAATATATTTTTCGCTAATTTCGTCGGCTGCGCGACGTTTTAAAGAAAAAAAAATATAAAACGTTTTTAACCACCAGAACGTGACTGCGATTCGAGCTCGCATTTACGCATGAATACATCAAATCCTTTAGACATTCTTGCTGACGTCTTGGGTCAAGTCCAAACGTTGTCGATTTATTATTGAACAAATTACGATACACGCATATACCTAATTATTTTATATTTATAAATATTATATTATTTTTGAAATCCGTCCTCTATGGATTTGATATGCACACAGGCCGCCCAAGCATACTATAGAAACCGGGCCATTCTGAATGCACGCACAAAAATACACAATATTATCATGTGTAAAGAAAGGAGAGTGAAAAAAAATACCGAAATATTATTTTACACTGAAAGACCTTCGGTCGTTCAGACACAATAAACACACGGGCACACAACACCGGCCTGTCAATAATATGTTGCACGTCCAGAGTAATACTACACACGTTTTACCTGAGCAAATGCTCACATCCCCATCATTGTAAAAACTGGAAACCCTTATTCCCTACAGTGGTTCTCAACAATACATTTATTATAGACTATCAGTTTTGTAGATCTTGATCGAACGCCACAGATTTGGACGTCCGATATTTTAACGGTGCGCCGAACGTTACATGAATATACCAATAGGTGATAATAGTCCGACGAGTATTGAATGAAAGAAAATACCTAAAGTACCCAAGAAGAAAAAATACGAAGGACTGGCAAAATGTTTACAATCGGTAGGAAACAGTTGTATTTCCATGACAAGCGGAAAATCGGTTTCCAAACTCATTAAAAATTCAACAACATTACACCACAAATTTCTGCAGCTACAATTCAAATCATAACAGTACGAAAATATTTGCCTATACAATACTATTACTATATATGTACTATGTAGGAACGTAAGATGTAGTACATCAATACATGCTATAATATGCAGTACCTACCTAGGTACATACCATTTTTGTTTCAAAAAATAACGTAAAAAATCTTTTTATAGGTAACTGGTATACGGTATAAAATATAAAAATAATAATGAAAAAAACGTTTATAAAAACGTTACTCGGGAAGCATTGTTTTTGTTTATCCTGGCCAGAGTGCAGATAAATAAAGTCTTTGTTTAACGAGTCTCATCTCGGAAAACGCATTAAAAAAAATATAATAATAATTTTTTATTGTTCTTATTGAATAAGCATTAAATCTCCTCAGTATTTACTTTTTGTCCAACATTAGTAATTATCAATCTCTTAAAATAAAATAAAAAATATATTATATTATCATACATTACACACCATAATTATTTAGTTT
>PVMI01055551.1:0-11325 GCA_008528875.1 Aulacorthum solani | reverse complement strand
ATTTGGTATCAGAAATATTCGCCAGATTAAACCAATTTTCTCTATATTGATGCAAAAACTGTAAAACCATTTTTACAGACGCATTTATATCCATGTTATGATCTCGTGTACATTTGCTCACAATACTTACTTCTGTTAAAATATCAAACCAAATCACAAGACTTAATATAAATTCACAATTACCGATTTCATTTGATAGTGAAACAGCCTCACTTTGGGCCATCAAATCATTAGCTGTCTAAAAAATTATCTCCCATAATTGTTGTTATAGGTTATTTTAAAATTAATTGTTAATTTAAATGATAAAAATAATGTTAGGTGAAAGTGGTTCATCTATGTTGCGCGTGGGTCTAAGAGAGAAACAAATATTGCGTTGACATTATCTGAAGTTAAATGTTCAATAATTATTTTATTAAATATAATTGAACAACTAAAACGAATGCGATTAGTAAAAGTAGTATAATATAATCCGATTGGTAGCGACGCGAGTACAAGACGTACTCGATGGTGCGTAATGCATTTTATTATTAGCCTGGGGCATAATCGACAATATATTTTTAAAAACTGTACCTACTTGAATAATATTTTTACACCTTATTCTATATGCCTATTTTCTAATATTTTCAACTATAACCATGTCCATGGTCCATCACAATGTTCAATCGGAAAATAATAATTATTATTTTCTTTAATATATTATAATATTTATTATATACGGCTGCAATATAAATAATTCAGAACGGATGTGGAGGTACGTACATAAAATTACAGACAATGCTGCGGCCGCGGTGCAATAGTACATTCTACATTAATTTTACGTACGTGATTGCCGATTTGATCAGAAATTCAGAAAGAATAAATTCAATTCATTGAACGAAGGTTGACTATCAACACTTAAAAATCTAATACTTAACAATTATCCATTATTTATAATGTTATTCATATCTTTATATAAGATGTAAAAATCGTGAAACAGTAAACTTCCTCGAAGTCTAAGTGAAATTATCAGTATCGCCCACACCGGGTCGTATTGTTTTCAAATTGTATGTACAGCAAATAAAAATAAAACGAAATAATTGATTTTAGCGTGTATCGGGCGTCGGATGCAATAGATAGTTTAAGCATCGACCGACGACCGTCGAATAGGTATTTTAGTATTATTAGAACTATTTTTAACCCTACGGCTATAACTATTTAAAAATATTATTATACAATATGCATTCATACAAAATACAATACTATTTCCCTCTAAAACGTATTATAACTTTAACTCAATGATATATTTTTTTCAATTTAACTACATATTAGCAAGGTACCTAGTTTTCATAGAGTAAGCTCGGGGCCTAGGGAAAATGTCCCAGCTGACCTACCCTAGGGCCGGCCCTGGTTATACGTTACACTATATGTTATTAAACTGCACACTCGTTGTTCTGTATTTTCGCTCATTATGAAATCCGATGGGACGTAAAAACACACTTGACTTAATTGCACCTAGAAGCCGACTGAGACAATTTTAATCTAATCTATGACTAATATATTTTCCCAACATATAAAGTTAGATTAATATAGCACTTGCAACCTCATACTCAAACCGGTTTACGATTAATCGTATCAGTCTCGATACTTTTTGATTAGACCTCGTATAATAATAATAATATGAATAATATCGTCGGCTTAATTCGTAAATCTCGTAACTCCCAAAATAGCTACTTTTCAGGAACATCAAAAAAACATCTCATTAATTTAAAAAAAATTTAGTCAGATTACTATATTCTTTAAATTTATTATTTATGATTTAGTTGATTTTTTTTGAATGATTTATATATTTATTTGAAAAACTGAACTTGTAAAAGGAGTTAAGACTTTTTCTTTAAAAAAACACACATTTTTAGGAGTTAGATTTTTTCTATTTTTATTAATTTCTTTTACGATATTTTTAAATGGTATAATTTAATACCTATAACAAAGCAATTAAAATAAATCTTAATAATTTTTATGACAGTAACATTAAAATAACATTAATAACAAAAACATTAAGAACAAAATGTCTGTATTTTTCAGCAATGAAATACTTACTAATAATAAAATATTAAAATAGATTTATAAAAAGTTAATGAGTCTTGATAATAACCTAAAGAATAAAATAACTTTATTTTCAGTAATAAAATACTAAATGATAATAATATTAATAATTAAAAATAACAAACTTGTTTGTTATAAAATTGAGAATATAATAACTTCATTTTTCAGTCACAAAATACTAAATAGCATTACAAATAATTATAGGTAATATATCTTTGTAATAACATTGAGAATAAACTAATTTAATTTTTCAGTAACAAAATGGTAAAATTATAAGCCTATAACTAAAAAAAAGTGTTTAATGTATCATAGTAGTTATTATGACATAGTAACATTAAAAATACAATAACTGAATTGTTCAGTATTTACATCATAGGTAGTGTTTAACAAATCTTCTTCAGTGTTGCTGAACTTTCTTCATTTCCTGAACCATAAGGTGAGTCAAGCAAATCTTTGACTAATCCTTCACTATTTTTTTCTAATTCAGAATTATTAAACATTATAACTTCATCATTATCATTACTACCAGGTCAACTACAGTTTCAGTACCTAAAAACATTAGGTGTGTTACAAAAATAGTATTGCTAATTTAATATTATAGGTACATTTATTCTTAATATTAAATTATTCTATAGATAGGTACCTATGTCATAATAAGAAGGATTGAATATTAAATCTTGCTCCTCTGAATTGTCTCCAACACCAATATTATCATTGTTCAACACAACTTCAACATTATTATTTACAGCTACATCTGTATCAGTTTCTACTACTTTACAAGTATTTGTATAATCATTTAAAACTGAACTCAATCGTTTTTTTGGTTCTTGATCTAGACGACATTATAATTAATTTAATATCGAAAAAAACAAAAATAATATTATAATTGTAACGTTATTTTGAAAAATAATATTTCATCACAAGTTAATATTATTATGCATTTATGCAGTTATTGTCGTTATGGAGTTACGACAAGTTCTCTTAGTTGGGAGATTAATTCGTCTTAACTTTAATAGCTCGTTCATGGAAGAGAAATTGTCTCATCAGAGTGAGAGTGGTTTTAAAAGTTATTTTGATCAAGAACCGAGATCTCAAATGTAGACTTTATGTGTATCATGATATCCTCATCATTCTGAAAAGTTCCGTCACCAATTTTCAAAAGATGTTGTGAGAAGAGCTCGGCATAATTATCACTTCCAAGGTGTACACGCATATTGGTTGTTAATCTCAAAGATGTTATGTAGGACCAAAAATATGATGACTTTAGACAGGCGTTGATTTCATCGCTTTTAGTGCCTTTGGGCATAACTGGCAATATTTGTCTATAGTCACCAGCAAAAAGAATAACAACTCCGCTCATTAGGCGATCACTGTTTTTAAAAACCCTCAGCGTTCTATCAAGTGCCTAAGAACCACCTTTATTCGCCATTGTTGATTCATCCCAAACAATAAAACGTGTCTCCCTTAATAATTTACCCAAAGAACTTTGTTTCTTCACATTACAAACTGGGCGTTCGGTTGTCTGAAGATCCAAAGGTAATTTGAAAGCGGAGTGTGCTGTCTTGCCATTTTGCAATAATGTTGCTGCTATCCCGGAAGAAACGACTGCTAATGAAATTATTCTCTCTGCACGTAGCTTTGCAAGCAAGAGATTCAGCATGAAGGTCTCGCCAGTTCCACCAGGCACATCAAGAAAAAATAATTCTCCAGTATCTTGAAATACGCTTTGTAAAATAGTATTATAAACAACTTGCTGATCGTTTGTTAACTTCGGCTCATTCTCCTGAATGTAATTTGAAAGTATATCATAATCATAAGTTTCTGCAATATAAGCCCTATCTCTAAGAAAATTATTATCATCAGCTCGTAACGGTGATTCCATTCAGGCATCTTGAATTTTCGACAATACATCGATACACAAACATTAAGCAGCGTTCCGACTTTTACGAAGCTTCACTTAAAATGTCGGTCGGTCCATCCTTGGTAGCCTACAGAACCATAATGCGGTGAATTAATAACAAATCATCTGTGGAAAAATATGCGAGAAATTGCGTTGCGCATGCGCATATCGAACATATAATTATTAATAATACGTGGTGGGTCCATCCATAGTATATGATATAAGTTTCCATTAGAAACGAATAACGATATGAACTATCAAGTCGCGCAACGGTGATATATGGAAGGTGAAGTTTGGGCGTCCACGTCTAGCCGCCGTCCGATGCCGCACCGCGAACTTCACCCACTAAGTCTACGTATTAGGTCATTATTATGATAATTGATAACTCCTTTGTTTTTAAAGTTGGAGAATCGATGAAATGCCATAAACCTTCTCCGCAATGAGCTCTTCAATTAAAAAAAAAAAAAATCATAACGATGGGTTCAGTAGTTTCCGAGAACATATCACTCAAAGGTTTTCATTTTCACATATATTTATTATTTTTTTTTTAAATTATTTATTTTTATATACATTAGAAGATAAAAGTTAAAATGAGTGTTATTATATTTTATTATCATATATACTATTTGTATATATATATATTTATTATAGGTATAGGATACCAATAATAATATATTATAATATTATGTCCCTGATTATTATTTATGCAACTATATGCATGTATATGAATTATAAACAAATATAATTTATAATTTCTATTTTCCATAGGTCTTAAGGACATTTTTATGTCATATTTGCATTTTTTTTTTTCTAGGTCATCAACTTCCGAGTCCTCATAATATTTTGTCGTTAGTGTTATTTTGTATAGTCAAATATAAAATATTTTTGTGAACAATATAAAAACAGTCTTATTAAATGTTACTTATTAAATGTGTACTATTCAATCCAGCATCATATAGCTTTATTTATGTTCAATGCTTAAAGCTATAATATTATCCTGAATTTGTAAACTACATCAGTCAGTCTAAAATATTTATTGTACTCTATTTATTATATGTACTACGTTAAAAAAAATTCAAACAACATACCCATTACCCACCCACCACCCTTAAGAAACTCAGAGTCAGCCGCTTCTCGACGATTAGGTAACCCCTTTCGCCATGGCACTGGTAACAACTATAATAATTATAACAGTGCACGAACAAGGAATATTATATTACATAATAGTTTTACTTCGTCGACGATCACTATGGGTACGATTGTCGATTCCTGACGGGCGAGGCCCCAAAGGGAAAGAGCGCATGCTTTACCATATTAAATTCGTTTATGCAAGAGGGAGGGGGATATGTGAAAAATAATATAATGTACGTACTTCGTACACTCGTGTGCATTTCTCATTTAAGGCCGTTGAAAGCGAACCATTTTTAAGGGGTCAGATTTAGGCAATAACTTATATCCATCGTGACTGAAGTGTGATTGTGTGTATAGGTAGTGACACTGATCATTAGTTTGCTTGAGTTTTCCAGAATCTTTATATGTAGTTAAAGATAAACTGCGGTTAAGGATCTTGGAAATCAGTTGCGTACCTACAGCACACTCACAGTCACACGTCACTATATTTTGAGATAAAAAAGATTTCAACATGAAAGTCCCAAAAAGTAGAAGAAAAATTCACCCAGTACCACAAGTCCGATTTTAATTTTGAAAATATATATGAATTCCTTATTCTTTTTCTAGGTTACGTAGAAAATGGATTTTTCATTTTTTTCTATTGTCTAATTAGTAGGTACAGTCATAATTAATTTTTTTTTCGAAATTCACTTTTATTTTAGTGTTACAATAAAATGTTAAAATTATGTTAAAATCCCTTTCTTATATAACCTAGAAAAAAAAGAATAAGGGATTCATATATTTTTCAAAATGATGATTATACTTGATTGGATATATTTTCATCTTCTGCCTATTGGTCTAAATGTACGAAAAATGACGGGATAACGTCCCGCTTTCAGCGGCTTTAATATTTAAGAATAGGACCTATACTTAGATAGTAATACTGAAATAATCAAAATACTTGGTACCGTGGGTAACGTTAATAGGATAACAATTACTTATTATTCTTGAACTATATAACACCGTGTTCTAACAAAACAGCTTGTATTTCTCAGCGTTTGGTCAACAGGCTGGTCAAAATAGAAATCAACCTCATCCACACGTTCACGTTCATATTTAGTAAACATTTTAGTGAACGACGTTTATGTATTAATGAATTTTAACGATTATCAATAATTTGACATATTTTAATAAATGGATTAATTATATTTTATTATGTACAGTAATATTTTCTTGTTATAATTCCTATTATAAAAAATTTTAAAAAAATTATACGAATCATCTAGTGAACGCATTCATGTTTTTAATAAACGCTCCTGGACACTGGACTATATATTACTTACCGTCATTGATCGTCATCGATAATAACACATTTTTTTAGTAAATGCGTAGTATTGATTAAATTTCCTTATAATACAATGGAGGTAAATATGTTTGACGAGTCAAATAATAAGTTACCTACTTTCCAAAATAAAAAAATAGGTAACTAGATTATGCACTTGTTAGTTACTCAAGTACAAAAGAAATGTGTAACGTTACTATTTTTACTCAAATGTAACTAGTACAATGACTTTACTCGTATGTTGTTTAAGTTTACAGTCTACAGCCATACACACTGATTCAGTGGTAATTTATAGTGAACGATACAGAAAAAAAAAATTAAAAATTGAAATTATTAAAAAATAACTGGAAGTGACATCACTATAGAGTCTATAGTATACTATAGCCTTGGTTTTTCGGGGTAATTTTAAAATATAAATAGTAAGATGTCAAAATAATAGTGAGTTATCACCAACAACTGTGATGATATACATATTTGTTGACAAAAGCTACGGCCTCGGAGGCGGACTTACACAATTGCCGCCTCTAGGCAAATTTTATTTTGCCGCCCCATTAACCTTATCAATGAAAAAACGCATTATTTTGTAGGTATAACGTTATTGCTTTGATCTAATACAGTACTTCTCGAATTTCTATTTTTTTGATTTGAACCGTCAATATTTTTAACAAATAAAAATGTATTCAGTCTTAATGGTCTGATTTATAACCTTTTTCTCTCGCTGATTCTCTCGCGCCACTAAGTCTCTTTTTATGCATTTTCTGACGATAAAAATCAAATTTTAACGGGATGAAAACATTAACCTATAACACACTGTGTAGGGAATAAAAAAATTATCGAGTGTATTTTTTTATTATTTAATGAGATGGTTAAAATTTATTAATCAACAATTTGCGAATAAGAACCAATGCATATTCATGTAAATACAATTTAATTTTACCAGCCTGTAACACTAAATTATTGCCATTATATTATAGAGTTTACCTTTACAATATTATAGTGTTTACTCGCCAACAATACATTTGAGTAATACTTAACTGAATATAAAGTCTATCCGAGTATCCGCCTCGAGTGTAGGTAGTGTTGAAAATAATCGAATGCATAGAAAAGAATAACTAATCGAATGTCTAATCAGAATAAACATGATATTGATATTCCTATTTTCTACCTCTTTTGGCACTATTTCATATTCACGAAGAAAAATAAACGGTTATTACAATATTTTGGATCGGATGGAAAAAGTTGTATTTCTGTGGTGCGTAGTACGTACGAGTTTAATGATATATTCACATATTCTCACAGAGACTGGCTTATAATTACACTATCGTTCAATTACGAACCGATCGTCACCCTCATTAATAATAAGTATATCAATATAACATCATAAATGTAAGTATGTAATGTGTGTGTAAGGTGTGCGGTCGATGTAACGACCCGCGAGTGATTATTAATAAATTATTTTTACGAGTTTCCCGGCGGTCGGTCGTGATTGACTTGGACGTTTTTTGCTATGTGATATAAAGAAGAAATGTTAGTTGTGTCAACAATAATGTGTTATGTTTAAATGTCTAGCATTTTTATTCGCCAGAGTAGTCTCACCCCACATTACGAAATCTAAAAAACCTAGTATTCTCTAAAAAATATTGGCCTAAAATTGCCACCGCTAAAAATCTGCCGCCCTAGGCAACTGCCTACTTTGTCTCCGGCTTAATATATAATACTGTCCGGCCCAACAACAGTTAATAACAGCAATCCATAGACGACCGTATGTCGATGTATATATTATTTTATCAGACGTTATCTAAAAATACCTAAATAAACTATAGCAGTTATTATTTATGTATGCCGTCAATCTATGTTTATAATCGGTTTTCCATGAAAATTATATTGACACAAAATCGTTTATTTATATTTTATAGCTATTGCTAAAATGTTGGGGAGAGGCTGTAGCCCCACCTTATATTACATGAAATGTTACACTTATTACTTTTATTATTGTTTTGTCGTTCATTGTTTCGACGAGATTTTCAAAAAACTTTGGTTTTCATTAAAGAATATAGATTTATAATTAACGCAACACACTAGATATGTTATAATCATTTATATTTTATTTATTTATTAAATAAATGCTTCTTACATTTTAGCAACGTTTTATTTTATTGCATTTCAAAATTTTCGGCAGTCATAATGGTTCGTACCTAATATTCCTATGAAAATAAATTGTCCTAAAGAAACCAAAAGTAATCAGTACAAATAAGTACCTACTTGGTACGAATCAGAAGTATTTAAAATACTATCGAAAATACTTCATGTTAAGAGTATTTAAAAATGCATTCAATGGGTTTGAATACTTTTACTCAAATATCTACAAAATTTGCTTTGGTTATGCATATTTCTTACTCACTTAAATACGATTCTGACCCGTAGAAATCATCAGGTGCAGAGTGTAGAGTATAGGCATAGGTGACACTTAGGAGTATAGGATGAATAAAGTATTCGACTTTAGACAGCAAAGATTATTATATTTCAAAATACTACAAATGACTACAAATTGACAAACACAATACCTTCAATGACTAACTACTATATAGGTATATTTTAATTACAAACTACAATATTGTTAATAATGATTAATAATTAAATTGTTTTAAAGCTAAATTGCTAAATTACAATATAATATTGTTGAGTTCATAAAAGCAAACATTTTCGGGTACTCTGTGTAGAATCCTCTGACCACATTTTAATATAATATTTAACAATTTTACATTTCGTTCTAAAAGTTAAAGATTATGTTTTCTACGTAAGAGAAAAAAAATATACTTATATGTGTATAGGTGATTATATATAAAATTGTAATTGTTATGAATTTAGCCAAACAAGATAAATATATCAAACTCTACAAAATGTTTTCACAGTAAAAACTAATTTAAAAGTTGAAAATATTTCATTTTTTTTTGAAACCCAAGCTACTGTTTACTAATTAATGCGATTTTGTATATAATAATAATAATTTTTGACAAATAATAACTTTACAGTTGTAACTTTAAAAGTTTCAAAGTATTATGTGAAAATCTATAATGAAGGTTATCTGATTATATAAGCAATGTTTTAATTTTTGATGTCATAATGAATTATGATATTTAATAATAGATTTTTGACCGTTTTCGCTAATCACATTTTTATTGAAAAAAATTCAAGTACCAACTACATGCCTAAAAATACACTCGATTACCGGAATTGGGAAAAGCAAGATTTGATAAAATGTCTCGAGCCATAAAATATCATTACTTCTTTAATATTAATCAATTCGTCTGTGTTTAAAATTTAAAAAACTCCAAATGGTACCGGCTCAGAATGAATTAACTCACATATATTTACCTATATTTTATTATTATGATCATAAAAATAGTTAGATGAAAATGGAGCTAATCTATTGAAATTGTAATATTTTCTGTTATTATTTTATCATGTATATAATACCATTGTACACTATTGCGTTCATTAATATTTAATTTGTGCTCATAATTATTTATACTATCAATTATTTTAATTTTGATTAAGTATTTAAATAAATAGCTTATTCAAATTGTTGAAATGAATGTTATAGAAAAAATATATATATGTGGTAAAAATTGAAAAAGCGGTATAATGCTATTTAATTAAAAATTATAGTTTTAAACTATTGACAAATCTAAAATATCGTTGATAATATATAATCAAATAAGTGCGTTTTGAATAAAGTGAGCTGATAAAAGACAATTAAAAACAGTTAAAACGATAAAATTGAATTGATTTATTATTTCTGTAAGAAGGCGCAGTTATTTTACATTTTAATTTTTAGTTTCAGAATCAGAGTCAATGGGACATATTTGAATTTTTAATTAGATCATTGTATTCCGGAAAACATAACTCTTTGCCTGGCTAGAACACCGAATTTTTGCCCATGCTTCTTTTAGTATTTGTATCTATGGTGAAATTGAAATTTTGATTATTTTAGTTACTAACCGAAAACTGAGACGGGATGAATAATGAATATGAAATCATGATGGATTAAATAGTTGTTTATTATCGTAGACTTATTCTGATATTATGTAGTGAGAAACCCGGCCAGTTTGTCAGTTAGGTATTATTATACATAATATGTGTCCTTGTGAATCGTGCAAATCTATGGCCAAGAGTTTCTAAAATCTGAAATACCTGTGGATGAAAATGACATAAACGTAAAATAATTTTTGTTTCACAATGTCGAATTGAGCACTTTATGGGAAAATGTTTGCACCTGTAGATTGTTATTTGCTACTGTCGTGGGGCATATTGTTGAAGGAATTAACTAAGAACATTGTAATATTTGATGTACCCAAATATATAATGAATGTATTTTGTGTTTGGAACGATTGTTAGGTGTGAGGACGACAACGGATATGAGATGAGCAGGAAATAAATTTTTTTGGCGACATATCTGTCATTACTTATCTTAAGTGCATGAAAGGGGAATGGAGTGAAGAGATAGGACACCGTTTATCCCAAAAGTCTGTACAAAATGTAAGGATAGGAGTGGTGATGCTGTTTGGGGCGGACTATGTGACGGCTGCGATTGGGGTGGTCGGTATAAGCATCGTAGTTGGCGATTTTGCGGTGGTTAGCGGGAGTGGCGGTTGTGGTGGCAGCAACAGTGGAGGTGCTAGCAGTGGGGGCGACGGTGGAGGTGGTCCTGGCGGTTGTGGTGATTGCGGCGGTGACGGTGGCGGCTTCTGCGGCGTTTGCGGCCGCAACATCGGTGGCGGTGGACGTCACGTCGAAAGCGACAGGCACGCACGCACAGGTCATCGTGGCGGGGGCGGCGTCGTTGGTAGTTTTGGCGCGCAGGGACGACGGGGACGACGGGATGAGGGTC
>PVMI01055549.1:495-15440 GCA_008528875.1 Aulacorthum solani | reverse complement strand
AAGTAGTAACAATATTCATCCATACAGAGCTATTGTATATAATATACATACAAAGATAGAATGAGGAAAAAATTAATCACTAACTAAAATGTAGCAGTTTTCTTCAGTACAACTATTATAGAAGAATTTATTTACCTTCAGTCTCTTTAATATCTATAACTTGTTTGATTATATTTAACGGCATCAATTTGATATGTTTATATGATTTGGCACCACCATTTAATTTGTGTGAACCAGAACTCGGTTCTTTTGGACTTTTTCCATTAAATGATTTTCTTTTTTTACAGACCTAGAAAACAACAATCATCATATTACAATTTTATTTATTCTTTGCAGAATTAATATAAAATACTTACTTCGACAACGTCTGAAAAAACAAATATTGTTAGATGATCCCCACGACCACTAAGGTTATCACTTAGCTCAACCACATCACATTTTGTGATAAAACTTCGATGTGATGAAACTAAATGAGGCTAAAAACAAAATATGACAGTTGTTAAAATACACATACTTAGAATTAAAGTAAAATAAAACAAATGATTCACAAATCAGAATATCATTCAAAAAAAAAAAAAAATTAATGGTATACTCACAGGACAATTATCGATATCATTAAATATATCAAAAAGTACAACTTGACCTTCAGTCTTTCTTTTGTCTTCATTTATATGAGTCATTACTTCTCGTATACTGGCGAGGGCTGATACAAGAGCTTGGTGATCAGGGTTATTCTTATCAGAATGTTTCAAAATATCTATAAAATATTTAATTAATGAACTTATGTTCTATGCTACAGTAAACAATTTGAACCACTTCACAAGACTCACCATTTAACAGGAGGCTAACGCTGGGTAAACGTTGCACAGGTCGAATGAGAAGTTCTTGTAGACTCTGTCGACAACATTCGGGCCTTGTCTGACCGACCTTGAGAAAAGCATGAAAGCGAGGTTTTGTTTGATCACATTGCAATAACATCTCTCTAGTCTTTTCAAAAAAATTCACAAACGGTGGATAAGCTTTCACTAATTCACTGGACTATAACATAATTAAAAAATTAGAAAATGTATTTTAATTGCAAAATCCAGTGCCAAATGTGTGGTATTACATATTTGAGAAAAACGCTGCCTATACTACTATCTTCTTGCCATGATGTAGCAAGACATTTGAGCTCTTCTAACATCTCTCGATGTACTTGATAAATAGGTAAAACATTTCCAAAAATAATTTTAATTTCAGTATTATTAAGCAAACAGTCTTCTTTATCAATCATTTCTTCTAATGGTTCTTTGTACACCTATCAACAAAATAATAATCTGAATAATCAAATTAATGAGAAAAAAAATACCAATGGTATGATGAAGATTTAAAAAAAAAAATTATATACATATTAATATATTATGAATTAAGAAAAAAATTCTCACAGTAATTATTGTGTTTAACACTCCCACATAGTTAATCTCAGTCTGTAATAATTCAGAGAAAACTTGATATCGCGGACTAAATGGTTTATCTTTTATAACCAAATCTGGATCTAGAAATGATATGTACAAAATTTAAACACACTGCAATTAAAATATTATTATTACAAAACCTTTACCTTTTGGGAGTTTAAAAGGTGACGGATGATCTGGGCTGTTTGTAAAGTTTAAAAATGATCCACACGACAACCTTAGGCCATCAAGGGTGTTAGCAGCTGACGACCGTCGTTTTGACGGCCCTGAACTATTTGTTGGCGATGTTTCACCAATAGTTGCTACAGGTGTTGGACTAGGCCTTAGCAAAGAACCCAAACGGTCTAAATGCCTTTTTCTTTTGCGAGCACGAGAAGAAGAACTTAATGTCAATGTAGATGACATTACACGAGCAGATGTAGGTGTGTTGGTCACATTTAACTAAGCCAATTGAAGTTGCATAAGTATAAAACATGTTACATACTAAGAAATATTAAAAAAAGTTCTTACATTGGTTAATAAATATTCTTTTGTTAGAGCGCAACTCTGGTATTGTACAGATGTCCAGAACCATGCTTCTTTCAGGATTTCAGCATTATTCTTCTTCACGGGAGGAATCAAATCTAATGAAGATTCATTGACAACCTAAAAAAAAATAAAAGTTATAAATAACACAGTAAGTATTATAAGTATTACTAGGGAAAGATATTTTTTTTGTCTTATTTGTAATAAATTGAATTTAAAAAAAAAACAGTTAAATATTTTTAAAAAGAATCAAGTTTTATTTATTTTTGTAATATTTTTGATTTATCTTTAATGTTTAAAGTTTTTTTTAAATGTTACCTCAAAATGTTCTCCTCTCTTTGCCTTTTCCAATAAACTCAAATACTCACACAGTTAATTTTTTTAATCATACATATTTTGTATAGAACTAATGTTTTTTTCACAGGCAACTTAGTTAACAACATCTAACATATCCTCCTTATTAAGTATTATTTTTTGTTGACAAAATTATTTTTTAACAAAATTTAAATTTACATGATTGTTTAAAAAAATGTAATCCAAAATATTTTTATAATTTTTTAAAAATTGTATACACCTATCTAATGTTTGATAAATGCATACAAGTGTTAACAGTTCACAGGAATTTATTGAATGATTTTTTAATATTTATAAATGTAATTGTCACAATTTGTTTTTCAACTAGATAAATAGACCAAATATTAAAAGAAAAACTGCTGATGAATAAATAAAGAAAATACCACATTATTTTGTGTTAAACTAAATTAATATAAAGTATAAACTCAAATTGTAAAGCATCAACACACACACAAACACGAAAACCACCACAAATCATATTCAATAAGTAAGAAAAAGCTGATTATTTTTTATCTGGTTGAGATT
The DNA here is from genome assembly GCA_008528875.1 of Aulacorthum solani. Lineage (NCBI taxonomy): Eukaryota > Metazoa > Arthropoda > Insecta > Hemiptera > Aphididae > Aulacorthum > Aulacorthum solani. The sequence goes on along the minus strand of PVMI01055549.1, from coordinate 12,582 downwards.
GTAAATTACCTAAGTGAATTGATTTAACTGATTCTTATAAAGAAATCATCTTGTATGGAGGTTTTCCATTAAATAGTAGCTAATACATATAATGTGCCATATATTAAACATAATATGCAAATTAAATATATGACTTTATAGTTAATTAATACTTAATATTTATAATACATATTGCGGTTAATAGCTAGCTTAAAGTTATAAATAATGTTAATGATATGAAAATTAAGCATTTATGATAGCGATGCAATGTTAATCTTATATATTATGTTAGTGATAAACAGAGCTATGAATCATATTGCAGTAACTCAAATGTTTACAATTTGAAATCCAAAGGAAATTAAATAAAAATAGAGTTCACGAATATATATGATATAGTTTAATATTTAAATACAACATTATAATATGTGTGATTAGGATTAATCTGTGAAGCAATGTTTTTTATGCAATTTGCCCTCCAGGAACAAACCATTACAATAAATTAACAATCAATTAGTATATTATTATTTGCTGCTTAATGTGCAAATTGTTTAGTAACAGAAAAAAAAATACAATTACAAAATATTCAATTTTTAAAATTTTTTCAAAATTTTATTCTTAAATATGTGAAGTATATAAAAATAAAACTGATCATGCTCAATTTTCCCCAATATCACCTTTTTATGTACATTCAACAATATTAATTTCATTTTTATTAGCCATTTAAACAACACACTACACAATTGTATAATTTAGTTTATGAACTAATTAAACGCATTAAAATTATATAAAACAAATGATAAGATAATCAGTTTTTAATTGCAGAAAGGTGTAGAAGAAAAATAAGGTATTTCAGCTTTAAATATTTAGATACCAAGATAAAAAAAGTAGTAATAGTAAATGAAGTTAGATCTCAGGATTAATCGGTCTTTATAAAACCAATAAGATCAATAGATATTGTTTATGGTTAATGATTTATTAGTACTGGTTCATATTTTAATTTATTTGTAACACTGGTTTTAATCATTTTTCCCTCACCAGAAGTGCAACTTTAACCAAATGGTGGTTTGACTGAGATAATGATCAAACTTTTTATTTTTTTGCATCATGCATTCATGCGTGTTAAATTTAAAACTTTTAATTATTAGCAGTTTATAGAACTTTATCCAAATAATCCAAATATTGTTAATTTATTAATTTAAATTAACAAAAAACAAATATTAATATAAGTTTCATTCATACAAAAATACTTATTTATTATTCATCATTAAGAGGATGTTATACCCGCATGTGTTGTCTCCGTCTTACAAGTATATAACATAGCGAATTGTAAGCTCTACAGATCATAATTATCTCAGTTAGCTTAAAAAATAGAGTGAATTGTTCTCTTACGAAAATTAAAGGTAAGATTATTATCTAGGGCATCTCATGGCCTTTTTATTATATTTTAATTTTAAAGCTAATTATTAGAATTTTAAAAATTGTAAATTGTATGTTCATCTTAAAATACTCATAACTAGCTTTAAAATTAAGATATAAAAGCCCATGATATGCCCTAGATTATAATCTTACCTTTAATTTTCATAAGAAGTCAATTCCCTCTAATTTTTAAGCTAACGGAACTAAAAGTGATCTGCTGAGCTCAAAATGTGCTATTTTACGCACTTGTACGGCGGAGACAACACATGCGGGTATAACGTCCTCTTAATCTATCTGGTCAATTTTTCAAAGTTTAGTTATATATATTATTATTTACTGCTTGAAGTGTTAAACTGTTTAATAACAGAAAAAAATACCATATAAAATATTAATAGGTTTATTCCATATATAAAAAATTAATGTTTTCAGAAATTATGATTAATTAATGTTAGTTTAATTATAAATTAAAAAAACGAATGTATGATTTAAATTTTTTTAAATTAAATTATTTATACCAAAAATAGAATATTACTATTTTACCCAATACATTTTTAATTTTGTTTATACTTTTACACAATTGTACATAAATTTTAATATTCTTTTAATAAATGTCAAAAATATATACCAAAGTCTGATCGGTTTGATCCAAACGTGCTGACATAGGATTAGGATGTTTAAACAAAAATTCATCGCAATCCGTGTCTAAACATTGAAGGCGAATCTTCTTGGTTTCATGCGACACATTTCCACCATCTACCACACTCAGTGTTCTTTTTAACCCCCCATTTCGAGTATTAGGACTTGAATCCTCTTTATCAAATGCTTGAATTAGATTTTTAGGAGCCAAAACACCTCGTAAACACGGTGTTGTATTTGGATCTCGGTCGCCTAAAGGACTAGAACCTTCCTTTGTAACCTGACATGCAAACAGAAAAAACATAACACCAACAAACACAAAATGTTAAAAAAAAATTAGCCTTGTCCTGTAAAATTAAAAATAAATAAGCAAAAATGTGTTAGTAATAATCCCATCATTATTTTGCATATAAATGTAATATATGTGGTTTATGTACAATTTTAAGGTTAGTAGTCTTGTGCACAGCAAAAGCAATACTTTTATAAATACAAATTCAAACACTTAAAGCAAAAACAATAGTTTTGCCCATAATGTGCTTTAGATCAAATTCAGAATCTGTCTATTCTTACAAGTTTGTTAATATGAGGTATAAATTTAAACCTATCATGAATAAAGAATTTAAATAAAATCAAATCTGGCCATTAATTTGTTGTCTTAACAGTTTGATACAACACAAGTACATAAATTATAATTTCCCAATGCAAAATCAAAATATTCAAATAATATTTACCAGATGAGTACATTCTGTATCATTTTCATCACATATTGGAGTCCCTCCATTTTGTAACAAAACGTCAACCATATGTGATCGTTCTTCTTCCGTGAACCCTGTAAAACATATTTTAGCTCCATGGAATGGTTTTAGCTTGTGTTCTGAAAACTAAAATATTTTTTAACATTAATGACATTTTCCATAAGACTGTAGAAAAATTTGAGCAAAAATTGTTTTGCTACCATATACTTAAATACTTACAAAGGATGAATTGATTGCTTTGAATTCTATTTCATCGCGTCTCTCCCAAGCTGCATGAAGCCACGAAGATCCAATAACAGGAATTTCATGTAAATACGCATACTGGGATTTAGCACTACATGCATAACCAGATACTAAATGAGTAGTCTTGTAATTAATACTTTCTCGAAAACTACCGCCCATCCAACGGATCAAACTCAGAAGACGTGCCTGAATGATAAAACAAATATGTAAAATATTAATTATTTGATTACATTAATAAATTATATTACAAATACCATTTCATCTCTCTTTTGAATTCCTGTGACACTAACAATGGCGCCAACAAGTGCGTTGCAATAACGATGGCGATTAATACCCTGTAAACCATTAGGGCTTTCAGCCAATTCCAATAAAGCTGGACGCCCAAGAATTCTAAATAAAATGTTGATTGAATAATTGTTTTTAAATATATTTAAAATAATGAATGAAACACATTTTAACTTTACGTACTTGAAACATGGTCGTTTGACTGCAAGTTCTTCAAACAGAGTGGTGACCAGGATATCATTTTTTTCTAATAAATTTACATCTGATAGATTGTCTAAGTATTTAATAGATACATTTAATTTCTAAGGACAAACAAGATTTTGTTATTTATTTATAATACACAGCATAAAGAAATATTAAAGAGACAATTAAAACTCTTTTACCTTAATAGCTAATAATACATCCGAATCTGAAGCATATATTTTTTCCAAATAAATATTGAAATTTGACAACTCGGATTCCAAACTTGAAACACCTGAAAAAAGTTTTAATTTAATATTATTTATCATTAAAATCATCATTTATTATTTTAACTTAAATCAAATTATTTAAATGTCTAAATCAGAATTGATACTACAAATCAAAAATTATTGGAGGGCCTATAAACAATTAAGTTTTATTATCCACACTTACTCCCAAAAAAATATAATACCCAAGCTATACAGGGGTTAAGAAACTTACTGTCAAAAGTATTTATGTGTGCATTTTTTTATTATATAGGAATATAATATGACTATTAATATTTGAACAACAATTTAAAATTGTATAAAGAGTAGGTAAGTATTAGAGTGTAATGGACACTATTCTACAATATAATAATAATAACTGTATAATAAAAATGTATTTTAAATACCTATTATAAAAACATTAGATCCATTGATTTCATTGTTATTAAAAAATATTACTAAGAGATCACTTATATTTTATATTAGTCATAATCTTGTTAACTTGAATTAATCTACTCAATTAAATATTGTATTGTCATAAAACACTTTAAAAAATAATACGTCTTTTAAAAATACTAACTGTTTTTTTTAATAAGTATTAGGCAACATTTTGTAATGATTACCTACAAACTTCTGTCTTATAATATTTAATATTAAAATTAAGATCAAAAACCAAAATTATCTATACATGAGAATTTGCATATCAACAATAATTGCATAAACATATTTTAATAATATCAACCTCAAAAAGTATATTTGATTCTAATCTAAATTTTATTCATTCTATCTGATGAGTAACAATCTACAATCTACATCATTAAGACCCGGAAAAAAACATTTTTAAAGCAGGTACCTTTAAATTTTCCAATTTTTTTGAGTAAGTTTCTGTTTTTATTTTTTGAGACATAAAAAAAAATAATTTGATTTTCTTCAACACAATCTTTCTTGGAAGGAAAGTGTACCTACCTAGTTGGTACTTAAGGTGGTCACGAGTAAAAAATTCAAAATAGTTTTTAAAAATGTGAATAAAAAATAAAAATAATCAAGGACAACTAAGATTTGTAACCAATTTTTGGGGGCTTATTTTTTTAAGAAACTCCAAAACTCAAAATATTTTGACTCGTTTTAAGTTTTTTACAAACATTTAAAATTTAAAATTTAAGTTTTTTATTTATAAATGTCAATCAATTTTTTATTATTGGTCCAAAATTCTTTAAAGTGTAATACAAGGTCAGGATAAGTAGTTATAAAAGCAGTTGGGAAATGTTAAAGATCCTTAGGCACAAATTTTTTTTTATTAATATTTAAAATTTTCAAATTATGTTGTAGTTAAAAATTAAATATTACATTTTTATAGCTAAGGATTGAACATTTAAAACAAGAATTCTCATAAATTGTTTATACCTCAGTTCATACTGTAACCAATATATTTATAAGCACAGTTCATAACTCCTACATAATTTTGTATTACATTTTCAAGCTTTATGATAGTTTAAAAAACAAAAAAATTTTGAAAATTTTAACTGTCTATAAATAGCTCGATAGATAGCTTAAGATAAGTAACTATTTGGAAAATTTATTGCGTATAGAAAACTATAATCTTAGTAATAATTCAAGTTCCTACAGTTAATATTTTTTGAATCGTACCAAAATGACAAAAATTGCTAGAGGAGAAATATATTAGTTGTACATTTTTATACAAGCCATCAATATTTATAAAATAAATTACATATTATAAAAATGCATGTGACTGTGCTAAGTATTTTACAGGCGTTTTCGTAATTTTGATAAATTCTATAAAATGTGCACCTTTAACACGTTTTCAAAAAAAATTGTGTCAATGTACTTTTCATTAATTATCAACTAAATCCAATTTATTACCAAAAGCCGCGAGGTTGAAAATCAAAGCATTTTTACTGTTCCAAAAGGTGATATTAAATGGTTTAGAAGATTACATTAATTTTAATAATTATTTATGAGATTATTCACACAGACATCTTATTTGGGATCTGATGTCAAAAGCAAAAATTTGAATAAAGAAATAAAAACAAAAATAATAAGATCAATCAAAAATGTGTATGTATTTCGTAAAATTAATTTTCAAAATTAAATAAATTTATAGATACCCAGTGAGTATTACCCACGTTCAGTAGGTATAACTTTTAAGAAAGTACTTGTCTAAACTCTGTCTCAAAGTAGAATATACCAGGCGGCGACCTGTTTCCATCCAGCAGGGTGCATCTTCTACATAACGGCATCGGTGGAATGGGAAAAAAGTGCGCAGAACTGGTGTATTTTACTTTGAGAGTATACTTATTGCAGTAAATGCACTACAATGCTAAGTACATTTTTCAATTGGCTTCATACCTTGAAATAATCTTTAAAAAGTAACATTATCAGTATAGACTAGGTTTTCAAGTATTTTATTTGCATATGACAATAGGTATCTGATTTAATATTATATAGGCTTATTATGCTAATACTATTTAAATACTATTTTTCATTTATAGAGGCTCCAATAAATATTAGTCTCACAATTTTATATGAATACCTTTTTATAACTATTAATTATTACTAACTACATATTATATTATTATTGAAAAAATGAATGAAATAAACTCAAAGGTCATTCAATACACCTGTGTCCTATTTGAATAATAGGTATGAAACTCATAAACCAATATAAAACCAAAATATCAGTTTAAATTACCTAAGTTTCATATGAAATACAAATAAATAATTGGATACCTATTACCTACCTTTAACAAGAGTTAGTGTTTTGCTATCCATCTTCTGATATAACAAATAAATAGGTACCTATACTTAAATACAATTTTTTTTTAAGTATCACATAGGTACAGCTTAACTTGTTTAGGCCTTGATACTGACCATTTTTAAAGAAAAAGCATTAAGATCTATCTCAAAAGAAAACTGCTTGACAACTAAATTGTAATATCTGTTCATGCTAATCACAAAACAATTTTATCAGTTGGCTGGAACAGCAATGAACACTAATTCATTATATTTTTATAAATCAACAGATTTGTTTATTTTAACGATGAAAGAAAATAACACACAGGCATAATTACCAAAATTACCAAAATTACTATACTATTTTTTATTTGCATATCAACAATTAAAATAGGTATATAAGGTTTCATTTATATGATGTTCTTATGCCGGGAACCATGAACAATCTCAAAACATTCAATAAATCAATAGTGAGCTAATGACCCCTTTAAACATGATTGGTTCATTAAATTAATCAATTTATTTAATAGGAAAGCCAGCATAAGCATTGTAAATATTTATTTAGTGACTATGTTTACAAATACATATTTATTCAATTATAATTAAACTAATTATTTATTATACAAGAACATAATTCACTCAACACATTTATGGGTATATATTTTTCAAATAAACAGAACACAAATAAGTTATACAATTCTCTAAATATTAAATACATTAAATATACATATAAATGCGCTGTATCAGTAGATACACTTCATGAATAATTGTTTTTTAGTAAATACCTAGGAGGTACTCACTTATACAAATTTTATGAAATGGAAACTATGTTTTTCAAAAATACACTAGGTATAGCCAACAAACCCACTACAGTCTACAACAATATCTACGTCCTACGAGTGGGTCATAACCGAAAGACGCAGTGAATGTGTTACTAAACCTACTGAGGAACTGCAAAAGGCACCAGTCTATAAATGTGTAACATACACTGATAATTTATCTATAATTATTATCTTTGCCAGTCCAATGTGATACCTTACCTAGTACAACCTAAAAAATTCCCGATAAATTCCCAAACTATTGAAAATCTTAAGAAAATTCAAAAAATCAATATAAAAAAGAGTAATTGACTGTCTCTTCTTTATTACCGAGACAACTAAAAGTGCAGAGGGGGTTGCATACCCCTTACCTAAACAAGCGAAGTATATACTAAATATACTCTTAATAAACATGAAGAATAGTTTTACAATAAAAATTAGGTAAGTATACAAATCATAATTTTATGACTTGGGATGTATACCTTGATATGTAACTCAGTGAGCAGCTTTTTTTTAACAATTGCTAATTTACCTATAATTTGAAAAAAGCAAAAATTTTTCCAATTTCACATTGAAATATTTAGAAAAACATTCCCTTTATAACCCTTTTTCTCTTTTTAAAATTAATTTGATATTGAATGTATTATTTCTCGAGAATGGGGAAAAAATAATTTATTCATATAAAACCCTGTATAAAACAACATTGTTTTAATTTCCAAGTATAAAATAATAAATAAAATCTCGAATATAATACAATTTTTCTATAAAAACAAAGAAACAATTGCAAAATGAAAACTTTGCCACTACAGATAAGAAATTCCTAGAAAATTCATGTGAACTAGTCATACTTTTTGGAATTTAGACACCAATATTTCAATTTTAATTCTACTATGTACCTACCTATTTTATTCCTACCATTATCATTAAATTTATTTTAAAAAATGCTTTATATTAATAGTAATTAGATACAACTTACAAAGTGTTAATGCCTGCACTATGCATGGTTATTAAGATAATCAATCAGGAAATTAATTAAGAGGATGCCACACCCACAAGTGTTGTTTTCATCATACAAACATACAACATGTCAAATTTCACGTTAACAATCCAATGTACTCTATTACTTTAAAAAATTAAAGTGAATTGACCCGTGATAAAATATTAAGTTAAGATTATTTAGAGCATATTGGAAGATTTTATTGATATTAAAATTTTAAAATAAGTTATGATCATTTTAAAATGTATTGTCTCAAAAAGGTCAACTTGCTTCTTAATAAAAATATCAATAAAAGCCGCAGGGATGCCCCACACATAATCATCTTACCTCTAAATTTTATAATAGGTCAATTCACTTTAATTATATAATTTATAGAATAAAACATATTATTGTGAATTTAAAAAAAATTATCATGTTATATTCTTGTAAGAAGACAACATGTGCGGGTGGCGTCTTCTGAATAATCAACTGTTCCTACTCATAGTCAAATAACCAACAGTAATTTCAATGATGAAGTAAGTATATCATGTTTTTAATGACAGTTTATAATATTCATTATTATAGTTATTACTCGAGTTATTATTATTAAAATTTGACAAAGTAAAAAAAAATATCTAGTAATATAAAAATAAATATTTAAATAATATAAACAAATGACAATGCAAGTACAACAAAATTCCAGACAAAATGTATCACAGTTCCTCAAGCAGCAGGTACAGACTATAATCATATAAAGTGTTAAAAGACTTGTTATAAACTGAAATTGAACAAAATATTATAAACAATACTTTTAAGTTAATCAGCTATTACTGTTTTTTCAACCTGACATTTCATGGTCAAATACCTATACTTATAATATTTATGTAGCATTTTTTTAAATAGGTAGGTACCTAGTTACTTAATATTATAATATTAATTCATAGCACATTTCATGATAAATTAAAGATATACAAATAATTCTTATTTACATCCATAATTTATTCTTTTTCAAAGAAATAGAACTTAATAATACCTTGTAACACATATTCTATATCAACATAGGTGGGTACCTAATATGTTAGACAAATTGTTGTATTTATTTTTTTTACTTTGTCCTTTTAAAATAAGTTTAAACATTTGATAGTTATCGATCTCTCTTGTTGGATTTATGGTTAAAATTTCAGTTAAAATGTTAAGTAAAAACTAATTTTAAGCCAAAAATTAAACATTAGAGTATACATAAAAAAAACTAAAAACAATTATTTTACTACCTACAAATAATAATTTTATAAATTTTTTTATTACAAATAGGTACATTTTATAGCCTGCGCATAGGTACACAAAACAATTTTTTTTAACTTGCTCTAAGTTGCGTTTAGTATTACCTAAATTATCATTTTTACTAAAATCGTTCTAAGCAATACTCTTAAATGAAGCTTCCAACAAAACTTTAAAGGTATCTCCGAGGTATTCTTTAATTTAAGTTAGGTGATTTATTACATGATACACCTCGCAATACATATAGGTACATTTAAAACAAATATTTTCTTCTGTTTACGTGTCATTTATATAGGTAATATGTCATATGTCACCTGGTATGTCACTAAAATAGTAGTTCTTTAGACTTAACAAAATATACCTATTCTATAAATAATTAGCAACACTCAGTGTTTAGCTCACATGTTTTTTCATTCTGCTTGACAAGTGGAAAAATATAAATTGGCATATTTCCAACAATCACACGAGGGGATACAGTTTAACACATGACCTACGAATAGGGTCTTCAACTTAGCCTAGTTATTGAAGGTACGAATACGACCAAAATAGATTGAAAGTTTAATTTTATTTTTATTTTTAATTTCATACATTTCCGTTTTTTCTTTTTTCACGAACCGCAAAATAGAAGAGAACTAGGTATCTATCGCTGATATATAACAATAGGTACATTAACATTTTAAAAAAAATGCTAATTTAAACCAGGTCGTTAGATGTCTATTATTAAGAAGTGTTAATTAATTGTAAACAGTCAATTGTTTTTCGTGCGACTAAACAAAACAAATCGACGACCATCTCCTAATGTTTGCTTGACAGTTATGAGGACTAAACAATTTTTAGTATTCATTGGGTAGGGTCTGCCGACAACCTTATCTACACTGTAATGTGTTAGACTTGAACTGCGACAATAAGTACACACAATTTGCCGTAGTTACGACGAGCGTCCTAACGCACCAGCCGATAAAAACGAATAAACGCGCGTACACTCACTTTGCGTTTTCACAAGTTCCTCCTCGAAATCACAGTTATTATTGTTGTGGTTGTTCTGTCCGGTTCCGTTCGCTGCCGACATTGTGGGGTTTAATTGTTGATTATTTCCATGCGATCATTTCAGAACCCGCCGGCGACACACGACGAACAAACACTAGCAAGCGAAAATCCGAAAAACGACGACGAATTCGAAAACGATCGAGCTGAATCGTGATAGCGATCTCGACGGAAAACCGTAATAATTATAGTAATAATTGTTCACAGATGTAGGCGTACCTACAGATAAACGAACCACGAACGATACGAGGAGCAAAAAAAATGGAAGAGTACGAGCGAACGAAGAAACTGTTAACTGACGAAACGAGCAAAAAAAACGTAAACCGAACGGGGAGAAATAATAATAATAATAATAATAATAACGAACAGAAACGTACACGCGCACGCACGCACCGCACGCTCTCTCGCTCACACACCGCCAACTACATTGCATTTATTATTATTATTATTATTATTATTATTGTGCGAGTCTCGGGTCGGCGCGCGCACCCACACGGCAACAGTGACGAGGTGAACAATAATAATAGAAAAACGGTTGGGATCGTGATATTTCAATGTTAACCGCCGTGGTTAGAACGCACGCGCGCGGCAGACACGGAACAGGTGAAACGCTGCCGGTTGACCGTTCCCATTGGTCGGTGGACCGGAGCTGGATGCAGCCTGCAGCACCTACAGTTCCCAGTCGTGTGGTGTCCGACTCGGATCCGGTGATAAATGATAAAATAATATTATTATCATTTATCATTGTCGATTCCATGATAAAGCCGTTATCAATTAATCAAGGACAATTCGTATTTTCGTAATAACCGCCATTTTTTTTCAAATTTGAAATTGATCAGCCCACCCCACAATGAAACTATTGAAATTGCGCCTATGAATTATAATGGAAACAGTACCTACCTAGTTTTGATAAAATTTCAAATGTCGGTGTTCCCTGTTCCATGGCACAAAAAATTGCTTTCCTCCACTTGCCGAAAACTACCCAAGCATAGATAATATTATTGTTGCTATTAAACTCGTGTTTTAAAACTTTTATAATATTTACTGATAAATCTTTTAATATTTAAATATTAAAAGCAATTAACCAAGTCTCGATAGTTGGAGTTGATCTAGTAGCGTCATTTTTGGGGTTGCCAAAGTGGACATTTGTCCCTGTCTGATTATAAAAGCAGTCCAATTTGTTAGGAAAATAAAATTATTATTTTTCTAATTCTGATGAAATATAATATTGTGTTGCAGGTGCAATAAACTATAAGCACGTTTTTGTTTTCTAATCATTTAAAGTTCAAATTTAGACAAAATTACATATTAACTTAAAGAATATAACGGTTTTAGTAATTTTGTTACACCTAATTCTGTTCCAAAACATCCCAATTTTACATAAATACATATAAGATTTTTCAGCACCGCTGTTAATCTCAGAATAATATTTTGAATAATATTAATTCAACTTACCGACT
>PVMI01055520.1:3146-14811 GCA_008528875.1 Aulacorthum solani | reverse complement strand
CATAGTAATTGTTATAAAATATTATAAATCATTAGGTAACTTTTAGCAGTTTAACATTTCGATAAAAATATATGTTAAATGAAAATTAAGAACAAACAATATGGCATTTGGTATAATATTTTCAGTTTATAAAACATTATGAGAAATAAATAATAAAATGTAATTGCATGTTCATTTAATACAAGTGTTATTATTAAAATTTAGTTAATTAATTCCTTTAATTTTCATAGAAGCTCCACATGATATGTAGAAAACATGTTTATTCCAATAATTATTGACAATATTATAATAACTAAATATAGGTATAGTGATATAACGTAGTTTAGAGAAGAGAATAGTATTAATTTATTTATTTCACTGATATGTAACCAAGATTATTGGAACTAAAAACTAAGGTTTTCATACATTAAAATGCTTATACAACTAAAAATAAATAAAATATAAGTAAATTTCACTTTTATATACAAGGAATTTACCTATATCCTAAAATTGCTTTTATGCCATAAATGCAGTCAAATTCGAACACAAGTCAGGTTAAATTAGTGGACGTTGAGGTGAATGTAATGTCATAGTGCAAATGAAATGTAAGCCAGCGTCATAATTGTAATTATACGCACATCACGATTTTTATACACAAAATGATAATAGTATAGCTAAGAATTATTTATTTTAAAGTTTATTCCTACCCAGATAATTGTATTATCGAGTTTTCAATAAAATTAACATATTATTATTAACTTTTCGTCGGGGACGATAAAATTATTTCATAAATTAGTAAGCAAACTGTTGAAATCCATTCAAGTATTAAGTCAACATGTAAAAACCAATTCCTAAATGACACATTATGTAATTTAAATATTTTACAACTAAATTGACAATTCCTAACGATAGGTACTATTATTTTCTTATAATAATCATGCATGTATAGAAATGTACCCGAGTTGTAAATATTCATACTGACTTATACTAAGAACGAACTTTTTTCTAGTTTAATTTTAACAGTCCGTAAATGGTAAAAACTGAAGCACAACAGAAAAACATCGCTTGTTCATCTTTTATTTAGATCATTTTTCTCAACTTCAAAGTTTTTTTAACAAAAGTATTTGTTTTCCGATTTCCTAGTGTAGAAATCGAATATATTCTTCCAGAGTTATATACATTTTAACTTCATTCTACCAAATAGTCATTAATACCTTTTATATACAAATCATACAACCTTTAAAAATAAATTTCTCAAAACAATTTATTCAAGTAACAAAATTTGTACCAACTCATATGAACTTAAAAAAACAAGTTTTTTAATGAAATATACCAAAATTATGTAACGTTAGAATGTTGATATTATATAGGTTGGGAATATAGAGACTAATATTGTAGTTGGTACTTTAAAGAGTCATTTATCGATTTTCGTGGTAGTATATCTAGCGTTGAAAAATGTATAATTTCAATTTACGTGTTGAATAAATGAAGAAATTTAAGTAATAAATGCGGTTTCTACTAATCTCCGTCCAGAATCGTTTTTCGAATGAGCGATGATTGCTTTCAAACGTAATATCCAACACATCAGTCACTACAATCCTCCACTGAGGTGAGAGATATTAGATAAATACTCAATACCAGTCAATCTATGTAGGTACTCTGTGAGTATTTATACTATCAAAAACAAAATCTTACTATTATTTAATAAGATAATAGTAAAATAGTAGTATATTTGTCTGTAAAATTAGGGTGCAACATTTTTATTACTTGATGATTAGAAGATCTAACTCTTAATTAATCGTAAATCGTAATTATCGCATACAATTCTTCAATAATTAACTACTTAGTATTTTGTATAGTTCAAACAGACAAGTGCTCAAACTTAAGATAAATAAATTGTTGGGTTGTAAAAATGTAATATTCATATTACAAAATGTAAATAAAAATAATGTTAATAAATGAATTGAAGAAAAAAACAAGTTTTCAATAATATTATGAATGTACAATTATTATGAACATTCCATGTATCGGTATCAATTGTGTATCATTAATGTGAAATCTTTGACCTAGGATGAGGGGTTTTGATTAAATTATTAAAATAATAAAAAATGTCTAGCGTTGTTAACCACTTGTGCGTGTGCAAGACGGGTTATAAAGTATCCTATTATATTGGATTAAACATATTTTCTACATGTCTTCTTAATTTTGAATCTCAAATCATTTTTAAGCATCAATAGAAAGAGATACCGACAGAAAAATGAAAAAATATATTATCGTAGAATTGGCGCCTAAAACGATCAGAGTAATAGTAGTATGCATGATTTGGATCCAAGTAAGTCTTTTGGTCTCCTTGACAGCCCGTAGGTGTGAATTGTAAATTTAAAAAATACCGGTTCATAAATTATAAGCGTACAGTGTGAGTGCCGCACGTTTTATTCACTTTATGGTTAGTTTATGATTGGTTTTCGTGGATTAAATTTCACAACGACACCAAAATATAAATAGGCACAATTAAAACTTTAGAATATATACGACTGTCTGGTGTCTATCTATGTTTGGTTTAGTCACGCAGGTCAAAAATACAGTTTTCTATTAATTTAATACAGCTTGTTAGTAATTGCCGTATAATGAATAAAAATGCTTAAGTATGTACCCTTTAGCAAACATGATAAATCTTAGAGTACTAAGGCTGTGAGAACTATTTAAGATATCACCACACATGTGTCTAAACCTGTAGGAGTCATCATTAAAGAAAAGATAATTAAACTTAAGGATATTGTATGAAATTAAATTTTAAAAAATTGATTTAAAAAAAAAACTTATAAGCATGAAAAGTTTTATTAGCTGTCAATTATAATGAATAGAGATTGATATTTTATTAAAAGAATTAAAAAATTCTTAATAAAATAAATAATTAAACAATAATCAACAAAAACAAACAAACCAACAAACTAAAAACCATTAATTTATTACTACAACCAATACAAAAATAATATATAAGTTGATAAAAAAAACCAATAAGATAATGAGTTTATCGTTTATAATACAAAATCACATTTATTAAAATATTTGTTTAGTTCTAGGGTTATTTTCTAATTGTGTAAGTACCTAAATGATAAACTGGAGCCTACTAGAAGTCATTCAAAATTATCGATAGGTATACCCACTTAAAATATAGAATACTGGCGATAGGCCGATACCACTCATCACATAAAATATATTATAAATACTTATAAAGGAAACGAGATAACTGAATGCATAAAAACATTTTACGAATTAAATGTTTTTGTTATAACCTAATATATCATTAGCATAAATTTCCAAAAATGTGTTAATATCTATTAAAGATACTGTTTTAAAAACATTCGTGTATTACTAAAAAAAAAAAAACATTTTACTTGAAAAATCAGGTTACCTAACGGCTAATATTAAAATATAATTTTCTAAATGATAAACACTTGGATCATTTTTTAGCCCTTATTTTAGTCATAACGGCTACAATGTGGAAACACCTCAAAATAGTTTTCGACTAGAAGTACCCAACATCATAATAAAATCAAATAAGTGATATTATCTACAATATAAAAAAACACTTGCGAGTTTAGACTCAAACAATTATAACTTGTTAGCAAATAATTCTAAAGTCAACATTTTAATTTGAAGCGATACCTACTGTATAAAGTAGGACTTCAATATTAGTAGGTATCTACCTAAGCAATTTGAAATGCAAAAAGAATAAAATATATCACGGCTTCATTTTAAACGATAATGCAGTTATGCTCGAACTAAATTAATTTGTATTATTAACATTTAACATTGTTACAGTATTGCAAGTTAATAGCATTGGAGAACGTCTGTACTGGAAATTTCTTAATTACGTCTAATTAGTAATTATGTGTATAGTGTATCCTATAACGCTTATATCGTTTTGCCACATTACCGTAGTATTATTAGGTATAAAACTATAAATTATAATGTATGGCCAGGCTGTAAATGTAATGCATTACAACTCTGTTAAGAAGAATGCACTAACTGCAAAATATACTTTAAAAACCAAATACAAAAAATGTAATTTAAAACAAAAAGGTAGATCATTTTTTATTAAATCAAATTTTTAAATATGATAGAATATTAATAATTATATTAGATATTTATAATAAACATTTATAGTTAGATAATATATAAATACGAAATATTATAAATTTATAAAACACAACCATTAATAAGATAATAATTATTGTTGTCATAATACATATTAAGATGTTTACGACAGTGTATTCTACAGTGTTGTAAATGTTGCTTTTATTTGTAATTAAAATATTTACTATAATATTGTGTATAAAATTGAATTTCGTATATTGACTAGACAGACATATAGTAGGTAAAATATTGAAGTTAGACATTTTTGATAAAATTTAACTCTAAATTTAACTGTAAAGAGAAAAAACCCTCAAGCAAATGCATTAAATTAACAATTCAACTAGCAATGACGATCGCGGTCAGTCACATTTGTCACTTCGGTTTATATGCTGTTTTTTTGAAAAAAAAATAAAAAAAACAAAAACAAAAAATATTTAATAGTAAAAAAAAAACTATTTTGTCTCTGAGCCAACGTAATAAAAACGTGTGTAGAAAACTTTATACTATTATCATTATTATTATTATTATTATTATTATTATTATTACACAAACGGCTCATTTTTATAATAAACGCGCGTTATAGTTATATACTCGTCGGCCGGCGAGACGGTGACATTACCTCTGCCAACAAAACACAGTGCGCCACCACAAGTCCACAACTGAAGCGATTGTCACACCACGACAAACGGACGGCAGCGGCGGCGACGGTACTTAACGGGCGGCGTACGTTAACAGTTTTATTAGAGCGATTCACGCACGTTGCTATTAATTACGGTCAAACGGGCTGCAATAACGATAAACAGCTAGCAAGACAAAACGACCCGCGCTTTACACGCGTGTTTTGACAAAATCCAACGCTCGCGTTTTATTTAATTATTCGTTTTTACCCGACAGACGTATATTATGTATAATATAATATAATAAATTATAATAATGTACACAGAGGTCAAAAATAAACCGTTTCCGCCCTTGCGCTGCTACAGCCGCCGGCCACATAGTTGTTGAACAGATGTGTTGTACAATGATGTACTGGGTGAACCACGCATACGGTTGCTGCTGTAGCGGGGTAAAATCGTCAAAGTTAAGGTGCTCTCAGAAAACGTATTCGCGATACGTCTGGTAGCGTCTAACGGAAATCCTCCGGAGGCAAATGATACAATAATAATAACAAGTAACAACATAACGAAATAATACGATATCATTTTGTTATTATTATTATGATGCGCGTGGACGACGCCCGAGGAAGAATAATATGAAATATGAATTGCATCTCGAAAGTGTGTACACATATACATTGCAAAGGCGCCGCACACAAAGGTCTTTGGGTCTCAAAAGTGTCACGTGAATGAATAACTAATCTGGATGAGTTCAATCTCGAATAAAACATTTCGAATTCCCAACACGTTTCAGACACCTAAATTATACTGTATATAATAATATATTTGGTATTTATGGTATTCACTGATAACATTGTTTTGCCAACCTAGCGATTTTGCTATGTACCTACTACCTATATAGACATATAGTAACATACCTATAAACGAATTTTTTAAGGAATATTATAAGCGCTTATCACTATGAACATTTAAAATTAATCAATAATATTTCAATTGAATTACTCATAAGTCATAACTTACATACTTACACGCATTACCGATACTACCCTGTACTTTTTATTTATTAAGCTAAACTAAATTAAACCATAATATACATTAAATAACATAATAGCAGTTCAATACGTGTTCAAAACGCATTTTATGGATGTTAAATATTAAAATATATACTATATAATATATATTATATATTTGATTATGCAGTACCACGGTTATAAGTTTGTTTAACAGGGTGGTTGGATAAATATATAGGTATTTATGTACATTTAATACCTAGATTCTAAATGCAAAAATATGATTTTTTAAAGTCATGGTATTTGTTTGTACTAGGTCTGATAAATTCCACCTGCATACCTAACTTAACACTCCTACGTTAAATGCAGCTATATTGACACAACTGACAAAAATCTCCTATCATCAATATACTGTACGTTTCGGTTGAGTAATTGAGAAAATTGAAATGGGAGTGGTCTCTAGCCGGTGCGGTGGCACCTATTATAATAATTTGCATAACATTTCATCGCACATTAACAATACTCTGGATTATCATTTATCCTGATCATTTTTCACTAAAAGGCCACTTGATAGAAATAAAACCATTAAAAAAAAATGATTCAGCGAACAATAACAAAACGTTTAATTCAAAAAATGCGATCCTAGTATAATTCACGACTGTTATTAAAATATCGATTATACATCCTTTTATCGTAATAAATTATATTATAATGTGCACGGTGTACTTCCTATAAATATTTTAGGGTATAAATTATAAACTTATAAGAATAAATAAATAAATGTATCTAATTAGAAAATTGACAATTATTTTGAATAGGTAACTCAATTAATCAACTTTAACGCTATAACAAGCTTCATTATATTATTATAATTATATGTCACAGAATAATTAAATAAATCAATAAACTTAATTTTATCAATATTCAACATTGATTTAAAATAATATAATTGCATGTAAATATGATAAAATATTTTAATGAACGTTTATAAAAATATACGAAAAATACAGTTGATGTAAAATTAAATCCCATTAAACGTACAACTAGTAACAACATTCATCTCTTCATATGGGGATAGTGTCGTGTATCATTTTGTCCTACTACAACAATGTATCCTAAAGGGGAAAGGCGTACAGAGATTTATACAGCTTTCAGTGTCAACTCGTGGATACATACAAAACTGTCTGGCGGCGTCCGGATAAGTGCAAAAACGCACTGGGGGACAGGATCCTGTTTGCAAATTAGCAAGTCCGTTTTTGCAAACACGATATTCATACAGCGGCGGTCACGACACACAATGCTCAGATTTATAAATTCCAATTTATTCTATAACTTTATTTTTATTTACTCTAGTCTCTAACTAAATTACTAACAATTTTTTTTTAAAAACTTCTATCTTCTATTTACAAAAATTGATTAAGTTTTTGTGTTAAATTTATCAAATACCCATTAGACGAAAATAAGATTACAAATGTCTCCTAAATATTAAATAAGAATTTTTCATTTTTCGATAAACTATTAAACTGTTATCTAGGTAACTGTAAGATTAAATATTCGACAGTTCTCTAGTGACTTAAAAGCAAACAGCAGCTGTCAATCGATTTAGAACAATTTCCGTGTGTATATTTTAGTATAAAAATTTAATATGTTTGTATTTTATTTTCCTGGTTTAATTAAAACATTTAGATATGTGCAATAATAATTGTATTAATTATTTTCAATTGTTATTATTATATGTACTATGTACAATAAACAGTGTGCTAGTAATATAAGTTAATTAATCGAAAAATAAATATTATATGAGACACGAAAAATCGAATTTGTAACATATTCTGTTCAATTTTTACATTGAAATTATTATAAAATATTTTAAACTAATTTTAAAATTCTGTCTTTTTATATTTTACCTGTAGGTTTATTGAACAAAAAACTGAAATCCTAAAACATAGGTAAGTACAGTTAATAATAATACTTAATAAATTAAATACAATAGTAAAAAATTGATACAAACTCTATGATTTTAAATACTAGATACTACTATTACTACTATACTATATATACAATTTTAAAACAAATATATTTTTGTATTTAAATACTGGTTACTGATGAATATTTTTATTGTTTTATTTAAAATTTGAAACAATGTATTTTGAATACAAAATGTGTATTAAAAGAGAAAAATAGAATATCTAGATAACGTTTAGAATATACCGTCATAAATACATGCATGTTTCAATAGCCCCGAGCCATAAACTACCGACCCTAATAATTATATTGAGCCAACTGTGTAGTTTAAGTACGTGTATATATTTATACCTAACATTATGATGAGTTACAAAATTCCTAAAGTGAACCTAAATAATTATCATCCCCTTCACTTGTCTGAGCGACTGAGTCATGTACTCACATGTCATTATATTTTTAAAATATCATGAGAATGCATTGCATGTAACACAGCATAAAGTGATGAATTGTTGATATGGTATAAAATTAAGCGGTCTTAAAGTAATAATTTCTAGTTCAAAAATAAAATTTTTAAACGCAGAGTTAAATAAAATAACGAATAAAAAATTATTTAAATTTATAAGCCATAATTACAACTTGATTTACCGATTATTATTATTGATTTTTTTTTAATGAATCTCAATAAAACAAACTTATTCATATACGAGTAACAACTTTAATTATTGTAAGTAAAGAATAAATTACAAATGGTTACAAATAGGTACATAATAATATAATTGTATTGTTGTAAGAAACAGCATGTATAATGACATCATGCTTAACATTTACTAAAGTAATGTAAACTTGCCAATTCTAAATACTAACATAACGTTATGAGACATAAGTTATAATGAATAGTAAGAGATAAACACTAACATATAACTGACTGCCAAAACATAATAATAATAACGATTATGTTTTATCGTGGTATATTTACTAGGTAATTCACTCGTCTATCATACAAATTGTTTTTTATTAATTATACCTACTCTCACAGTTTTTATATTTTTTATAACACTGAAAATTAAAAACAGATGTTTTTCAGTAAATAATCTTTTTAAATATACTGAAATTACATCAATATTTAAAAACTTAAATACTAACTATATCGGAAACATAATTAATTACTTAATATAATAGGAAACATTCAAACGTTTTTTTTATAAATAAAGATTACATACTAGTTATTTTGCTTATATGATAAATTGAAAATATACACATCCTGGAAGATGGTTGTTGCATTGGGAAGAAATCGAAAAGTCTACGCACGTGCGGACGTCATATTGTTAATAAACGGCCCTGTTATTTCTCACCTATGCAACCGGTTCACGCTGGCCAGCGTGACCGGAATCGATTCATAAATAAAGAGATTCCAAAACGAGGAGTACATAATATACAAAACACCCTGGGCCAGATGGGAAGAGGATAGTGAGTGCATGCGGCGGCTTACGCGTACGTAAGAGAGATGGAGATGGGGAAAAAAATAACACGAAAACAGATTTTAATCTGATGTCCGTCTGCGTTTTTGTGATGCTGTACGCATGTACCATGGGGTATCGTCGACTATATAGCTTGCGGGGGTCAATGACAAAAAGAGAGAGAGAAATAACAATCCATCCATTGTTAAATCTCAACGATAGTTGATTCACGATTGCATGAAACTGAACGATTACAATCGAAATAATATATAGACCGAACTAGCCAATTTGATGATCTGCAGTAGAGCTTATCGGAATCGGGGTCAGTAATATTATGGTCGTGATTTTGATACAACTAGGTATAGTCTACAACTAAGAATATTTCCTTTTGCGTATAGTACGAACATTCCAATTTTTTTATGTTGACGATAGCGTCATATACGTAAATATATAGGTATTAGGTAGTTAAGTTATTTAATATGTGTATGAAACTAAACTTATATAATTATAATTTATAACCACCGTCAGATTAGCAAAACTATAAAATGTCTATTGTCTATTAATAATTATTATTGTCAATTGTCATAAGTATATGAATACTATGTACATAGTAAATAGATACTTACCTATGTTATAATATTATTAATTATGTAATTGCATTAAAAAAGTTGAACTGTTATAAAACTAAATACAAGTCATAATAACTTAAAAATAACATACTTTAGTATTCATAAAAAAAGACTACTATTGTGCATTGTTAGCTTGTATTTTTGGTTTCTATAGCTCTGTCAAGAATTTAATAGCTATAATTATTATTGATCTCTCGAATAACTACAATACGACCCTTCAGGTTATTTTTCAAGACAGATGTGTCAATACCTTTTGAACATGTGCTTTATTATCTTATAATGCATGAGTTATTGAGAGCTGAAGAATGTTCACAAATAATGATACAACTTAATACTTGTAACTTATAAGTATTTAACATTCAAAAACATAGAATTTACTTATGTGGCTACGTATATACGAACGACAATTACAACAATGTTTAATACGTCGATGTCTCACAACATAGCTAACGCCATATTATAATATAGGGCAATCGAGAATTAATAGTGTTTCTTTATATTTAATATATGATTTAACTAATCAAATGTAAAATAATATCAAAATATAAAATAAATAGAACAATTTTTATTTTTTATTGACATCATTATTCATCATCATTATCATCTATTAGTTTTTTGCGTCAGAAATTCAGACGGTAAGCAGATGTGAATACATCGTAAACATTATAATTATTCAATCATGATTGTATCAATATGTACCTAACTCACTGAGCTCAACGTGTTCTAAGAATTCTTATAATTAAATCAAATCAAACCGATAAGTTTAGCTAGTTACAAAATACTGCATGTCTGCAGAAATGCAGTATAGTATAAAATCACAAACCATGAGAAATTATTTTATACCTTTCTTATCTACATCAATACACTCAATATACTCTAATGATTCGTCACAAATATCAACTGCAGCATAATATCTATGAGTAGATAAATCTTATACAACAAATATTAAATAAACAACAAAACTGAATAAATAAAATGTTTAAACTGTTCTACATAATATAGTTTTATAATACTTCAATTTTTAGCGACAATTGTGTATTACATACGAGTGTCAAGTACCTAGGAGGTACCTATATTTTAATTCAGGCAATTTATTTATATTTAATTATTATTTGTACACTTATATATTATAATATGATCCAGAATATTATCTATATAACCAATAAAGAAGTATTATTATTTGACCCTTTACTTGAAGTTACTTTCAACCGTTAGAAAATAATTCACATTACAAAACACAAGTGCCTACTCTACTCATTGAACATTACAATTACACACTAGTAGGTAGGTGCAGTAATATCTACCTAGAATATTGGCCATAATTTACATGATAATTAATAATTATTGAGGTTTTTTACCACAGTAGCCAATTATAGATGTCACTACTGTTTCAAATTAAGCTGAGTGGGATAGGGTAATTTTATCAACTCATAGTTGATAAAATGATTAAAATTTATAGGTACCTATAATAATATATTATAATTTAATTTAATACCATACATTTTCGTTCAATGTCCATACTTCATACAACTATTAAAATATTGTTTTAAATAAAAAAATTGAATTTAAATATCCTCTCGGGGGGGGGATATAACCCCCATATCCCCTCCTGTAGATACGCCACTGTTTTCAGTACAAATAAAGTTACTACCAAACGCCAAATCGATCAAAATACAATTTAAAATGAGATGATATAATTTTAAAAAATGTTGGGTAATTTTTCCTTATGATGATTTGAAAAATTGTACAAAGGGAATTGTGAAGAGTAAGATCCCACTTTTCTATAAAATAATTGTATGTAAAAAAATGTAAAGTTTATAAAAATAGAGACTGGCGCCTACATTACTAAGGTTTACCATGGAATAATT
>PVMI01055508.1:0-10187 GCA_008528875.1 Aulacorthum solani | reverse complement strand
TATCAAAACCATCATTTTAAAATAGTAATAAATACCTAATAATGTTTGTTGTGTAAAAACTCTATAGTGTTTCAAATATTTCAAACTGCAAATTCTGCGAAATAACGTTATTTTCAAAACCCTAATTATTTCGACATTTTAGAGTAGCCATAATGTTGTAGGCGGATCACTCTGCGAGTGTACGCTATAAGTTATTATACTATATGATATTAAATATTATTATAAAATAGGTACGAACAAACGACTCTACCGCAGAAGTACACACCTCGTAGCCTATATAATATGATAATAATTATTAATAATAATAAAGTGTTCTGTATATTTCTACGGCAGCCGGTCAGACTGGTGAACCTAGTTGTTATGCGTCGGCGAAAAAAAAATGATTTTTTATTACATGTTTCTTTATATTTTGCTCGTACCTAATACCTATATACTGCTGCACCGCGTGTATTATATAGATAACGAGCGAATGACATAATAATATTCCGTACATCTGTTAACGCTCGCACACACATCGCACACATTCACACACTCACACGTACATAAATCGGGAAGAGAGTATAGGCAGTGTAGCATAATATATACGTATGTGTTATATGGTAGAAATAAAAAACGTACCTAAACGCCATCGGTGGTTGGGCAACGCGGACGATATTACACGCGGTCGTAGCGCGGTCGTAGCGCGGAATAAATGCGGCCAAGTGATAGTGAAAGTACCGGCGACCGCCATGTGATCGTATAATGCATAATACGATGCAGTAGTGGCATCTCCGACGATCATAATAATGATAGTAATAATATTATATATTATTATTGTTACGCTCTTTTTTTTTTTTAATTTTTTTTAATATACATACATAATAATGCACCCAATGATATGTATATGCCAATTATAGGCCACTTGTTTTTTAATCTGCACAAACTACTTTAATACATAGGGAGTAGTTGGTCAAGAGTCAATGGGAGAAAACCAGAGGTTTTGGAGGAAAGGAATTATATTATACTTAAACCACCATTGGTCGCAGGAGTAGGTATTTGGATACTTGGGTACCTATGTACACCCCCCCCAATCCGTGAAATAGCATACTCATACCTTAAAATAATAGTGTAAGATAATTTGTGAACCGCCCAATAGTTGAACCCGATTTCCTCCTATATATATTATATGTCAAAAGTCAAAAATTTCAAACTTCATATTTGCCAAAACTTCCACTTTGGCAGTCGTCAGTCGTCACACGTTCACACCGTGGTTAGTTAAGTCCGTATAATAAACCTATAATATGACATAATATTAGGTACAATGTGCATCCGTAAATAATATTATTTATTGGTTTTAAAATCGAAACCCTACGCACGTGTTTCGGTAGGTTTCGCTGTTTTAGTTTCAACGATTCATCGCTCATGCATCACATCACTGGGCATTTATTTGGCTCTCGTTTGACTGCATAAAAAAATGATTTTACCATAAGTCATATAATATGCTGTCTTCTATTTCGTATCGGTAGGTAGACAGAAAATGTCATAAATACCTAATATTATTTTTCAAGAGGTAAATGGTAAAAATTACAAAAATATAATAAAAATAATAAAACCCGTGGGATACCTAATGGTTCATTAGTAATGAACATTGTATTTGAAGCATTAATCTAATAATTAAAAAATAAACGAATAAATACTAACTATGCTAGTATAATAATTATTTAAAACCCAATATTGGTTATTGTATCTTAAAATATTTGGAAGTAATTAAAAATAATTAATATATTATTACTATTATTCCCTATAGAAAATGATAAAAGCCAGAGTAATTATTATTTTGCAAAGTATAATTGTATGAACGAAGTACCAATTTGGTATGTTATTATATGTTATTTTTAGAACGTTTAAAATTTAAATACATAAATTTATATTCAAAAATTGACAGTCCTTTTTTAAATTAAATATTATGCTTTAAAAAAATATCATGTATTTGCGGAGTTCTTGTCATATACGTTTTGTGAACAGTGTATACATTATTAAATGTAGGAGCTTGAGACATAAATAAAAATTGAAAAATATATGATCATATACCAGTTTTTAATTTTTTTTACTAAAGCAAAAACGGGTTTACGATTTACCTATACCATATAACAATACAAAATCCATCTTCGGGTAGATAAAAGTATTAAGCATAAGATAAAAACCTGTTAGTTATGAATTTATGATATTTTAAATAACATATCAAAGAAAGTAAAGAATGTATAAAATACAAATAAATGTAATGTTTACACTATTTTGAATATATATTATATAAACAATAGTAGGCACCTATAATTGTACTATTGTTTATTATTATAAATGTCTAAAATACTAAAAAAATGTATGACTGTAACCCGGATATTATAAAGTCTGACATGTTTATCTCCTAACTAGAACTTTTCTTCTATAGCATACTCAGCATGACGTAAGAAAACCTCCTTAATAGCAGTATTATTGATTATTGGGCGCCAAAGTTAAATAAACGAAAAAGAATAATAATTGGGTAGACTGAGCCCATTAACTATATACTGTATTAGTAAACAAAGTTCTATATGTCTACAAGAATTAAAAACTGGTAAAAGTATCAACTGCATGTCTTTGTCTTCATATATTATAATATTATCTTTGGTCACTACAATTTTTTTAAACTACAATTGTCTTTTCTTAATAATATCACTATATGAATTTACCTCAAATTATCAATATGGTATCTAAATAATATCTAATTATAAAGTTCTACAATTATGGATCAACTGAAAAATATATTTTAATATAATTTAAGGATTTTGGAATTATATTTTTTTAATTTTTTAATTTTCTTATTGATCTAAGGCTGGGCAACTTAGGCATTAGTTGTTTGAAGGGGGGCGGTTAGTTTCAACACGTGTATGTGTATGTGTGGCAAGGATTTGTTGATGGATCACCCATCCGGGAGCTAGCAACACCGGCTGGTACGCAACTAAGTGACAAACACCGCACCACACCAAGCCACAAATTATATTTTAATTACTATGTATCTATATATTTATATTATATTATTACATCATGATTTCATTAATTCATTCACAATAAACAAAGCAAATCTTAATTGATTTTTTTCATAAGTGCTTGAGTACCTATCTATAACTTACCAAGTTTGCAATATTATGATCAATATAGGTAAGTTATTTCGAAAATGTCACACAAAATAAAATTACAATTTTGAAATGGTTATTATTTAAATTATTTTCAATAAAATTTGAACATTGTTTTCACCGTTAAAAAAACAATCTCATAAACTTACCATTTTTAAGACACTCGTTTAGTTAATAATATGTATTTCGTACTTATAACGAGAACCGATATCGTTTTATTCGGCATTACGGAATAATTAGTATATACAAGGTCTTGAATTAGATTTAATATGTTTCCTGAATCTGAAAGTATAAGACGTACAGAGTCGTACAGACGTATAGTATTATATATATTATTGGTTAACCTTATTGTTACACGCCTCTTGTTTACCTTCAGTTTCAATTTGAACTAGAAATACGAGAAGCATTTTGGGTAGTAAAAACAAGAGGGGAAAATTAAAAATATATTGTCTTAAATTATAAATTAGGTACTCATTACATGTATAATTATTAGTTCTGTAAAAATATTATATAGTATGTATAAATATATATATGCCATATTATGCTGCTAATAGGTACATCGTACCATAGGTTCAACTATATAATTTTATAAATGTTATACAAAATAAAATAACATATCGTATAGTCTGTGATCAAAGTGTGATTATGCTTATTGCTTATGCAGCAGACTTATTAAAATCAAATTCAAGACATAATTAAAACACATTGGTAAAAAAATAAATCTGAGTTGAGGGAAACCAAAAGGCGTGCACTATAATATAATAAATATATTAAGAACCGGATGACACTCGGACAGGGGGTTTATAATAGCTAAAGAAGATCCACCAATATGTGAAACCTGTAGAGTAATGGTTAAATATATGATAAGTATAGGTGGGTAGTGACAGATTTCCGACAATTTACAGATGACCTTAACATAATATAAGATAAAATACCCAACACTTTGATGAGGCGCTAGGACCAAATGCAGACAATTACCAAACAATATTATTTTATATAAATGAAAAAAAAAACTAAAATTGAAAAACATGATTTAAGAGAAAAAACCAACAGGGATAGTTCTCTGCCAGCCACTATTTTTACGGATATATTTTTATAAACTATTCATATTGTTTGTGTTTTTTTTTATATTAGTACCTACATAAAGCTCTAAGCAGAACGATAAATGTACTGATTTATAATTCCTTATTGAAGAGAAAAAATATTAAAAAAATTATATTTAACGTCTACAAAATGTTAACATGGTTATTTGGTGTAGATCTAAAATATATACAATTATCTATTCCAAAGGCGTAACTGAAAAAAAATTCCTGGTTTGTCCAACATTTTTTTAATATGGATAATAATCATCATTTTTTCAATCTAGTTCTATACTTTTAAACATTTAGTGGGTCTGGAAACCTGGACTTTCCCCCCACCCCCGTGACAGCATTGAACTTTTTATAAAATTTGAATTTGACAAATAACCAAAATCTATTTTGCCAAAAACTTGTGTTACGTATAAAATATATATAATATTAATTACATTTCCTGTTTTTATCGTAATATTGTCTTTATTTTTTTATTATTTCTCATATAATAACTATTAATTAATAAATTTACAAACAAACTATAAGCCTGTAAGTGTATGAAGCCAAAGTTCAAATTTCACCAATATAGAAAATAAAAATAAAATAATGTTAATAGCAAAGATTATAAATTTAAAAGTAATTTTATTTACATTTGTAATTTACATAAAAACAAAAATCAATATCATTACAAACTAGATTACTATCATTAATTAATGATAAATAATAATCTTATAATGTCTTAAATGATATTTTAGATAGGTACTTATAATTTGTATTGAATATGTCTAATATTATTATTCATATTAAAAAAACAAACTTTGTTTATTTTATGATTTATGTATAGGATAGGACAGGTACTCCATAGACCATAAATAATATACTGCCTAAATATAAGTTGGTTAAATGGATGTAAATACTAAATAGTCACCTAGGTATAATAGTAAGTCAATAAATAACCGAACAACTATTCTTGGCCATAATAAAATTTAATTTGTCATATCTGTTCATCTGTAGCATTGTTAATTGGGTATAGTGAGTATAGATACCTACTTATTTGATTTATATAAAATTATAATAGTCAAAGCATAAATAAATAAGTTAAATTGTAGTCTTGACTTTCGAGTACCTATACAAATAGTAGACACATCGCAGTTAGTTATAACTTAATAAGTCGTTATTTTTCTTGTTGGGTGTAGATTTAAATATATAATAATAATTGTGAGAACTAAAAAATTGTAAAAAAAAATTAAAGTAAACTTACAACTATTTACAATTACCAATTGATTAGGTATAATCAATGTAAAATGTGTAAACGAAACTATTAACATTAATTAAAATCAATGCGACTTATTATATATTTAAACAGAAGGCATAGATTAAAATTATACGTCGGCTATAGTTCGGTTTAACTAATTTAACCTGAGAAATTAAAGCAGTAGGTAACCTACAATTAAAAATAATTTCTTGAAAACAAAATGTTCTTAAACATTGTTATTCAACAATCATGTATTAATAGCATTATCTTCTATAATAACTACAATTATATTTTTTAAACAATTATTTGCCATCACTTGTGCCAATATTGTAGTATGTTAATATTATAATACTATATTATACCATAGGTATATTATATAGTAAATATATGGATGTACAACGAATCAACATTTTTTTTTTTTTTGTGATGACAAGGACATCATTTTCAATTATCATTAATTATATTGACATAAAATAATATTCATAGTGTCATCGTGATAATAATAATATATACATATTATTATATATTATTTATGGTTGATACTTGAAAACATAAGCCATTTTTTGAAATTGCGTATTAAAAAATTTGGTTGTTTGTTGAAAAACTAAATTGATATCATATACGAAATTCAAACACTTATCACAATGAATAATTTTCAAAGTTTAAAATTTGTTTCATTGTTTTATTTTAAATCAAACTCCGAGATATAGTTTTCAAAACAGGGCCATACAAAAAATATTAAAATAAATATTAGTAATCAAAAATAAATGTGTAATAAAATATAAATATCTAATATTATGGGCTATTATACTTAGGCTCAATGCCTAACCATAATATTTTTATACTTATTTCATGATTACATCATATTATTTTAAACTAAAATACCTAATTAAAGAATTTTATTTTTCAGATTTATTTTAAAAATGGATCCACTTGACGATGTTGACAATTGTGAATCCCATCATCACCTGCTTAAAAGACCACCTGTAGATATCGAATTTTCAGACTTGACTTACAGCGTACCACAAGGACGAAATGGTGAGAAATTAAAAAAATATACATATTATTGACCTTTTTACGGTAATTATTTTTTTTAAATTATGACCTTATCAAAAAGTATTGTGTTTGTTGCATAACAATATATTAAAATACCTACTTGAGACGATTATACAGTAAGATAATTAATCAAACATTATCATTTTAAAATTGTATGCACCTATTGTATGCATGAAAATTGAAATTATTTTTAATTTACACTAAATTGTTATCATTTATTTATTTTGCATTCCAGTTCTTGTATCAGCAAATTTAAGGAAATAACATTTAACAATTAATAGACGTTAATTATTGTATTGTTACTATTTCGATAAAAGTATATATAACATATACAAATAAAAAATATACCTATAGATGTAGATCATTAATGATAGTAATTTCAACTATAAATTGATTACCCCTCCTATAATATGTACTATAGTCAAATAAATATAAATGTTGTCTTTGAAACAATATCATGAATTTACAATAATAATTTATTGTTTATAAGTTATAACCTACCTGCTATGATGACATTTAAGAATAGTCCTTTATTTAATGACTTAATTATTATTCAATATGGTAGCTGTGTTTTTGGGTACTCTTCTGTGTTTACTCATTTCAGCACGGCAATATAATAGTGTATTGTTGTTGTATTATTTATTGTACATTCAAAAGCATTAATAAACAATACCGTTCAAAAAATCGAAATTTTCAGTCGACTCCGAGTATTGAACAATTTACGATCATTTTTTTTCCTGTTGACGATGATTTTTTGGTCACTTATTATTGGGCATCAATTCAATCTAATATAAAACCAACAACAGGAAATTAGTTCTGTAAATCATAAATCTGAAATTATAAACCTAGTAAACCAGGTATATAATTTGCTCGTAAGACGAAGACAACACTTGTGTCCTCTTAAACAATCATATTAACGATAAGTACGTTATAAATTAAACACTATTAATTTACTAATACAAATTGCGTACCTAGTCCTTTCTCTTTTACATATGGGTGTAAATTACAAAGAAAAAGTCCGTATGTCTCGACATATATTATATTTATAAAACAAAATTAATAATAATAATTCAAAAATTTAAAATCTATTTGTTTTTTAAACCAAACTTGTTATTTTTTAACTACAAATTATTATAAATCTACATTATTTTCATACATAATGATATACTTACTTAATACTAAAGTAGTTTAAGTAAATTAATGTTAATTTTATGATGCATTTATGATATTACAAAGTTCAGACAATCAAAAATTCCTTTTCAAAAGAAGTATATATTTGAGGTACTATTTATTATTTATTATATATTAATAATATTAAAAAGTTCGAGCAATACAATTTTCCTATTAAAGAAATACGTTTCAGTCTTAAGATATGATTTACTGGAATTTTCATTAAATAACCTTAATATGTATTTATCTATATACTATTAATATTCACACAGTTCTTTCATTTAATTCATTCTTAAAAAGATGCATGACAAAATGCTAGCAATATCATATAATATGTACCTAATTACTTGTCTTCATCTTGAGACTAACGAAATCGGTTAGTTTTTATTCACTTCTGTTTTCTAGTAAACTTGTGTATAATATCATCTTATATAATGGGCGTATATGATTAAAAATAATGACGGTTACAAATAAGCAGTTTTAAGTAAATGTAACTTGCTCTGCAGATTCCTGAGGCTCTAAAAATTGCGAACGCAGTTATTATCTTTAGTGTTAAAGGACAGTGACCTCTTTAACGAAACTAGTTATTCGTTGCTAAATCGTATATACAGGGTGAACAACATCCATATATTCCTCAGTTATAACCTTAGGTTTTTTTTTTTTTTTTAATGCATAAAATTTACTATAATAATGATGATACTATTGTAATAAATATATGACTTGTAAGTGATATATAAAACGAATTACTTACAAATATTATTCTAAGTAGGTATAATACGATGCCTCAAAATATCCTATAGCTTAATTTTTATTTTAAGTGTGGTTATATTTTCAAACTAGTTTTTGTGTAATTGAGTTAATTTTCAAAGTTTTAAAGTGACTGAAAATTTAAAATTACATTTTTTGTGACACTATTATAAGAAAAATGTTATTATATTTTACGCAAGTACAGTGTATAGAATATGCACATAGGATACACCATTATGTTAGAGACTCTAAATATTTATTTGACTACCTCTTTGAAGGTGGTGATCCTCCAAGTTGTGAATCGTATTGTATTAGAACTAAAGGATAACTGCTCCATTACTAGAAAAGACTATAAGTCAAATTTAATTAATATTTAATATCTACATTTATTTATTTTTATTTCTTGAAAATAAGTATAAGGGCCCCATTCAGACAATCATGCAAGGGCCTAGGAAAAGGACACTATTATTGACTTATTATTGTTTGGAAACCAATCATTAAAATGTAGCGCCTTAAATTTATAGCTATTTTTTTGTATTTTAAAATAAATTTTTTTTTAAAATCTATTTACATATGTACAATATTTTTTAATCACTTATATTGTATATTCGATTTCGTAACATAAACTTAACTGATAGCAGCCTAAGATGTATTAATAATATTGTTAAATCAAGATCAATACAAAAAATATAAATCATAGGTATAATGTTTATTGCTTACATTTCCAAATTAATTATTCCAAGATAATTTTTTTTTTTGATCATTCAAAGGTGATCCGCCTGATGCAAAGTTCAAATTAAGCAGATTTAAATGAATTAAATATACTGTTTTTTTATCATCTATCTACATATTTGTGTTTTTTAATGTTTAATAAATCAACAATTTTTTTTTAAAGAAACTTTAAAAAAAAATACTTAAAAGAAATTGTTATGATAAATAACCTTGCAACATAAATTTAAAATAATTGTGTTTTGTTTAATTTGAATTTAATGTGCTTGTGATTAATTAATATAATTATAGATTTCAAATATACTATTTTATACGTATACCTATAAAACATTTTTTACTGAGATTTAAAAATTGACCAATTATGTCATTTTTAAAAAAAAATTTAGATACACATACACATTATTGTTATTTAACAAAGAGTACATTATTTCGATTTATGCTGTATACCATGAAACTTAATAAGTGGTTGAATAAAAACAATAAATATAACATAATTTCCAATTTCCAAATGCAATGTATATAATATAAGAAATACGTAAAATTGTAACTATACGTCTATATACATAATATAATCCGATCGGAAACTCAAGGTTTATTTTATGCTGAAAGCCAGTTGTTATTATTTGTTTCTACAATGTCAATACTAGAAGTATCTAGTAAACAGTTTAAAAATAATAATAATTTAATATAGTGATTAATCAAATGAAATATTGTTCAATTTGTCGCATAGTAGTTTTATAATATTCTATATACTATAAAGTATACAGGATATAATATAATATACTCGTATACTATACCGGGTGATTTTATTATCATTAAATACTCATTATTTCAAAAAATATAAAATATGTTTTTAAAAAAAAATTCTTTACATAGTTTTGAAACATTATAAAGCAGCATTTAAAAAAAATATATATTTTTTATCGTTAACATTTTTTTAAGTTTTTTTTTTTTTGAATGTCAACATACAGTTTTAATTTTATATTCCAAAGCAGAATATTTTTCCAA
>PVMI01055507.1:0-15283 GCA_008528875.1 Aulacorthum solani | reverse complement strand
TTTTTTTTTTAAATGTTTAATTTTTTTTTATTTAAATTTATATTTTTTAAATTTATTTTTTTTAAAATTTTTTAAAAAGTAACTATAAAAAAAAAGTTCATAAAATATTTGAAAAAATGTATTTTTTTTGAATTTAAAATTAGACAAATGTTTTTACAATCTACATTTTTCTAAAAATTAAATTTACAAATTGGCTATTTTGAATTTTTCAAAAAATAATTTATACAGGATGTATTTTCAGTATTAAGAAATATTGGTTAAGACAAGTTATTTCATTTGTTAGGTCTTCCTATTACACCCTGTATAAAACAGAAATACATTTTACATACTCTATGGATTATACCAGCAGAATGGATATACTTTAAACCTCGTAAAATTTGATAGACAAGGAATTGGACATGATCGTCAGATAATTTTTGTGTACGTATGATATTATTAAGGTCAGCTCCCATTAAATGGGTGACCATATACCTATGAGAAAATAATAAATATTAAGAATACATAAGTTTTATATTATACATTAACTTACAATTGATTAAAATTATTCATAGTGTTTGCAGGTGTGAACACGTCTAATAATCCAATCACCTAAATATTAAGAACATAAAATAAATTTAAACAATTTGGTTAAATAACTTTTTAATGACATAAAGTATTCAGTTACTAAACAGAATTTGGTATATAAAGCACTTAAACACTTAATTTGGTTTTTACTTGCCATACAAACTTATTTTAACAAACCCTGAGTGATATTTTAGATACAAAAAAATTGTGTTTACAACTGGTTGATCGAGGGGATATGGTACGATTTTTTCCATAAAAGTTATACAAAAAATGATGTTTGTTTTGATTTAAGAAAATAAAATATAAAAATTTCCTATGTAAACCGAAAATTATTGTCTAGTACTACTTTAGTATTAAGTAATACAATACAAGGGCAAAATCATATGGTTAACACATATTAAGAAAAAAATCAAGTTTTTGTGAGCGACTACAACAGAATACAGGCTGAATCATTTCAAAGTGGAAAATATATTAAATTTAAAATTAAGAAAAAAACCATCAATTACATAACATAATGTGCTTTTCTATACAGTTGGTGTCGTGTATACCTCGTATCATTGATGTCACTGAAATGCATGTGTAAAATTTGAATTCAATGATAATCATTAGATAAAAAAAGATTCTGAGTGGAGAAGTTCAACTTTTTGATAATCAAGGTCATCAAACAATTATTATTTATTTTTATAATAATATTAAAATTTTAACAAATGTTTATACATTATTATTTTTTTTGTAGTTCTCAATTTTTTTGAAATGCCTAGGAATTTTTTAATTTTGATCTCTTAAAGTTGAGTTTTACCACTCTTCAGACACTGAAACAACACACGTTGTATGATAAATACATTCATTGTTTGGCTCAGAATCTAAAACTAGTAAAAGATATTTTACTAACTACTAAAATTAGCAACAAAAAAAGGACTTCATATTTGAAACTTTAGTAACATGACATAAATATCCACATCACAGTGTTTAACTTTAAATAAATGAAAAAAAGGCAAATACCTTAAGTCCTAATTTTTATAATTAATATTAAGTACCAACATTTGATGTCTAAAGATAATAGTTAACATTAGAAAGTATGAAAAAATTAACCTTAGTGGTATCCAAGTAATTCAATTTTATAGGTAGTATATATAAAATGTATATACTTGGTCAATAATTTATTTGAAATGACAACAAATATCTATAATGTAAAAACAATAATGAAATCATAATCAGATATTGGGATGGATTAGTGAACTAAACTCTTCAAGGATGTGTTCAAACCTACCCATAAGGGAAAAATAATTAGTGCACGGTCTTTGAGATAATGTCAAGTCCCATGCCTGAAATAAAAAAAATTACCTACGACTTAAACGTATTTATATAGAATGAACTGTTGCCTTCAATAATTCATCAATTAATATTAAAAAAGACATACATTTTCATGGTTCATGTGTTTTAACATGCGAAGCTCTCGATAGGTACGTTTAGCGTGAACCGCTGACTGGAATGGTCTGGCAAGTTTTTTGATGGCAACTTTCAGCCCAGTCTTATTGTCAACAGCTGAGCTAAAATATACAAGCAACAAAAAAGAGATCATGTACTGTTGAAGATGAGAAAAAATTTAAATAAAAATTAGTAGGTAATATTCAATACCAAACTTGTCCATAGGCACCAAGACCAACAGGAGTGAGCATTTGATACCTATCGGGTACTTCCCATTCGGTCTTGTTAATTTCGATTTTGTAATACTTCATTGTGCAACGCTGGTTTGAAGCCTGAGACGGACCTATGACTATGAATTATAATGTATTATAATAACATAATATTATAATAACTGTAATATTATTGTGTACTTTTGAAATTTGAAGCTTATCAATAAAACGTGAGTCGTGACTCGTGACACTGGCGATACGAATGAAAGCGATTATTATCGATTCATCTTTGCGTATTTTAAGTTGTAAAATGAGAACTGCGGTAGTGCGGGCTGCTTCTGCGCCGCCTAAACACCTACCTATATACTTAATAACTACTAGTCAGTGGGTCTGTTATTTTTTATTTTTTTTATTTGAGAAAAAGAAAAGTTAATGTGTTAAAGATTATGTTTCTGAATTGTCGACTGTGATTGGTGGACAACTCAGTTCGATGTGGGCTTTCGCTTCGCCGCTGAACCAAGATATTATTACAATTTAACATTATGATAAATTGATAACCTGCAGCTGATAACGAGTTAAATCGACTAATTACTAATGAGTAATGAAGTAATACTTAATAGCAGAAAGGGATAATGATTAATAATTAATAGTTACATTAATTAGTAATTACCTTTTGCCATAACACTTTTGAGTCTTGACTTCTCGAGGCTTCCTTCGTCTTGACGTGAAACTCGTAGAGTTGTGGTCTATCTTGCGTATACCATCTACAACAAAACGAAAAACTTCAAAACGCCATTTGTCATTAAT
The DNA here is from genome assembly GCA_008528875.1 of Aulacorthum solani. Lineage (NCBI taxonomy): Eukaryota > Metazoa > Arthropoda > Insecta > Hemiptera > Aphididae > Aulacorthum > Aulacorthum solani. The sequence goes on along the minus strand of PVMI01055507.1, from coordinate 12,275 downwards.
TATACCTTAAATTCTTAAATCATAAACGGGATGAGTGTAAGACATTTGATACATAAAAAATGTGTGAGATTAGATAGGTACTAACCAATTTGTAAATACCAATAATCATTAATCAATGGCTACAATATCGAGTAGGTATCGACAAAACAACTAGCGACGACTAGGGAATAGCGGAAAACTAGTACTATCTTCGTAGAATGCCTACAAACTACAGCGTTAAAATTCGATCCATCTAAACAGTAAACAACAGTTTGACGTATGTCGATTACTCAATTGTCAAAACACATTAGAAGTAAGCTAGTACGTGCCTTACACAAGTACGAAACCACATTAAAGATAATGTATCTTTAACCGTGTACCTACACAACTGAACGTTATCAACTAACACCGATTTCGAAGGTCAACTACACTCATTATTGTACTCAATATTATTATTTGTTAATATTTGAGACAAAGAAAGCGAGAACTACAGAGTAATAGTACCACTCCATGACGAGTCCCAAGACTTCCTTATCGTCATTCGTATACAATATCATTTATCTGCGACGACGTGGTGGTGTCATTGCACAGTGCACACTAATATTTCACTCGCCAAATTCTTAATTGCTTACGTGCAAGCTTTGTTGGATCTCAGATACTCGCTAACCAATGGTAAAAACGCTGTTTTCGATGTTTTGGTCACAATCTTTGTAAAATAAATTATGTCTTTAAAATAAAGACAATTTTAATTTTTTTTTACAAATTAATTTATACCATAATTTAAAATAAAATAAACAACTTGAGTTCAATGCGGGCTGTAGAAAGTTTTCTTCATTCATAAGTATAAAAAAAAAGTTATCAAAATCTTGCAATATTCTATATTATACGAAGCCTGATAACTTTCCCAGTGTATTAATTTTTGTTATAACCTTTATTTTATAGTACAATACCCCACGCGGACCCTTATAGTTACCATTATTCATTTATTCACATAATATATTCTAAATTTCTGTATAGTTGTATATACTTAGAGTTAGACGGTTAACTTTACTATTAAATTAGTATTATTTGCGTTACACGTTATAATTGATAAATGATAATATATATATATTATTGAACGTAGATTTAATGATGGGTATTGACACTATTAGTGGGTGACAATTGGCTATAGTTTCGGTAGAGTAGAGCATTTTACCCATTGGTTCGTTTTTAAGGCAGACATTTCGTAAATTATTTTTGTAATTAAAAGTGACTTCACTGGAAATGTTCTCAGACATCGAATTGCCAGATTTTGATAACTTATTTTTTATATGAAAAAAGAAAACTTTTTGCAGACCGCATTGAACTACAGTTTTTGTTTTATTTTAAATAATGATATAAATTAATTTTTTTTTTTTAAAGGTTAAAATAGTGTTTATAGTTTATTTTAAAGATATTATATTATAACTTTGAGATTAAAATATTTAATAACAGTGTTTTATACGGGCCGCACATTAATTCACTCTACAAATTAAGAAAAAAAGAAAAAATGAAATTTGGTTTATTCCACAGGACATAATAATATTATTACCTTCGAGTGTATGTAATAGTAAATTACATACACAAAAGTGTTAAGATATTTTTAAGGATAAAACATTATAGTAGCATAGGGCGCTCCAAGGATTCAATAGTCAATACCGATCTTTATAAGGAGTTAAATATAGGCAATTTTCTAAAAGCATTTCAATATTTCATTTAAATGTGTGCAAGGTACACAAAGTTAGTTTTTTTGTTTTGTTTTATATTGCTGATTTGAGAACTGGGGGATTCGCTCTAATATGTCTAGAAGGGTTCAACATTTTTGCCTCCTCAAAAACGTAATGCTAGGACCATCACTGTATAAATTATAAGACACTACGAGTGCTCAGTCACTGCATAGTACAAAGTATAAACTATAAGAAATACAAATTATTCTTAACACGATCCATGTTTTCATCCTAGTTCAACTATGTGCATCGCCTTGTGTTTTTGTACATACTGCATTGAGTGCATTGTTTAAGATTAAATATATACGTAAGCTTGAGTTCATTGTTTGTTGCATGTTATATTATATAAAATATTCATTGCCCTTTAAAAAAATATACACAGTCTTATCATTGAGCATACTTATTTTTCTCACCATCCCTTTTACTATTGGACAGTGATATATATGTGTGAAAAATAAATAGTACTATAGTAGAGTACCTACTATTTGAGTACTAGAGTGCTCCTGCACGAGCATGCAAATGTCAATAACCGAATACCTCACTAAACAACTAATTATTATTTTGTTTTGATCAAAAGTATCAATAATTTGCCCCATTGTATCAACTAATACAAATTTATATTAATTAAACTTAATATTGTATTAACTATCAATCCGATAAAATTTCAGAATTAGTCAAACAATCTACATAAAAACTATTTTCTTGCATTTTTAACAGATAAACCCGATTAAGCATGGTCGTTATTGGTCTACCTTTTTGACTACCTGATTGAGTTCGAATGTACGATAAAAAAAAATATTATGTACAACGTTGTACAGATTTCCACTAGTACGTATGTTGTGCAGATTACTTATACATAGGTAACTTACTTATAAGTCGAAAAAGATTTTGTTATAGATCGGTAGATAGGTACCCACGGAAGTTCAAAATAAATAGGATACTATATACTATATAGGAAACCAGAAGTTTCCACGAAACATACAATTCCCGATTTTACAAAGCACAATCCACATATAAACTTGGTTTTTATAGTGTTACAAGAAACTCAGACTGAAATGATCACGAAAATTCAATCTATAGCAAGTAATAATCATAAAGCAATTAGTGTTATCGAAAACCAAAAAAAAAATGACTAGACAACAAAGGCTTATCAAGAGTACTCTGAATTTAAAAATGCTGACAACCTACTTACATACTTATTAAAGTTGGAAATAAGTCTATAGGGAAAAAAATTAAAATTGTTTAAAGCAAACGCTTTCTTAATATGTAATAATATGTGATTAAAAACCAATAAAAGATTTTTACTTATAAATATTTATCAAATGTTGAAATGTATTTTATTTTTTTGTTAAAAATATTCTGAGATACAAAGTGGCAATGTGGCACCTATTTTCGTGCTTAATCATGTTATTTTTAGGAGTTTTTTTGTTTTTTGTGTTCTCATTGTTTGATTGGAACAGTGCTCAATCGGGTTGTGAAAAAGGTTTCATTCTCGATCGGGTTCCAGCCATTTTTAGAACCCTAGGGCTAGGAATTCAATTTCAAACAAATAGAAAAGCCGTTTACAAGTAAACTTCTTGACGAATTTAAATATGTTTTCTAAAGTTGTATCTTAGGACTAGGAATTTGAATAATCAGTACAATCGGCATAAGACGGGTCGTTTTGGTAAAAAACACAAGACGGGATCCCCTTAAAAAAAATACAGTGGGAAATTTCTCTACATTCTTATGTAGCAACTACCTATACAGATTGGAGAACACGACGACAAGATGTTTTGTCATGTACTGTAGAGCGATTATTATACTGTAAGTTGATTTAGGTAACCAAAAAGGTGTTCAGAAGTGGTTTTTAAAATTTTGAACCATAGGTAAGAATCAGCATTAGGTAATATATTAAATAGGTCAGAGTAGCTATACCTCAATGGCGTCATCGCCTCAACGATCATTATGACCTATATTTACATTAAGTCAATAAACGTGTAGGTAATAATAATATTATGATGATGATAATATTATGCGGTGGCGATTGATTAGAATATTATGGTTGTTGAAAATACACGGTTGTGCGTTTACAACCGTGATTGGAATATACTGAACATGACGTCACGCCGTGGATCAATCTATATCATATTGTTTGATATCAGAAAAATTGAATAATGTCAGTGGCCACTGTCTGGCCAAGGCATAATAATTCTTATCCATTAGCCGACAGCTGCCGTCACCGATCTGTTTTCGTATCGCGATCTCTGATAGTCTGAATCCTGATGACTGATATGAAACTGTTAACTGTTTTGGCTTACCGAACAACCGAAGCAGTTGAAATCTGTGACTTGTGAGTTTGAAGTCGAACTCACTGTCGAACGCTGTGAAGGCCGGTCGGTGGCACAATATCATCTCTTATGCGGCCACACTTGGTGTGTTTTTCTTATTGATTTACGTCGGCCAACCTTGTGAAAATGGTTTGCGACGACGACAACGATTTCATCCGTGGCATATTTTGCCCGCACGTAGCCGTCTTGTGTTCGGACAAGGCGCAAGAAATGTGTCGTAAAAACAATCTGAGCTTCAGCGATCTGCTCAATCCATTTGCTCGGTTGACAGACGGTAAGTACACCCAGGAAATACCCTCACACCATTCCATGACAGTACCTACTTTAAATACTGTGCTTACAGTTAATTTCAAAGACGCCAATGGTGGTACGATAAGTGTCCCAAATCTTCAGATAGCGTTTTCCAACATGAACAGCCAGCCCTTGTCGGTCACCAAGGAGAGAAGTCGCTTACATGATTCTGTTAATATAACAACCGAACCAAATAGCATTACTGTCAAAATTGGTAACGACAAATGCATTAAATATTGATATTTAAATATCTGTAATCTGACAAAAATGTATTTGACAGGTGGACGGGAAATCACAATACCTGAAAATACGCCGTGGTTTACTAAGTGGAGAACGACATTTTTACAAATTCAAAATGTCTCAGACCATGAGTATACTAAACATTTCTTAGGGTGTATCCTTTTCAGAACTTATTCAATGTTTAATTCAATTCATTTTCGATAAAATAATTTCTTAACTAATATAAATCAGGTATGATAGTTATAAGCTCTTCTGATGAAGAACAAGTGTCAATATTGACCCAGCAAGTTCAACAATCAATTTTACCAAATCAAAATCAATCACCTAAATGGTTTCATACCACTATATTAAGATATTATGTTGTTTTACATGAAAGCCTTGATCCTGATTTGAGCATGTAAGTTATTATACATTTTAGTCTAGCACAGATACAGAAAAAAATGTAGGAGGGGGTTCATAAACAAAATAGTAAAATATTTTTATTGTTAATCTTTAAATTGTAAATTAAATTCTGTATACATGTGTGAAATTCATTATAAATAATGAATACATCAAAATGAAACATTGTTTCATTTTATGTAACCTATTGATACTTTTGAAAAAAAGATTAGTAATTATTATTTTTATTTTAGAGCCAATAAAATTATTGAAACATTACAGTCAACATATGGCCATAGTAGCTGCCATCTCCTTAGATTAAACTCGTGTAAATATCCTAAAACCGAGTTAACCGAAGGAATATGGGACTACTTGAATAATTCATTTAATTTAAATGATAGTATAGATCCTCATGATCAGAGTGGAGACTTTGAAAACAGTTTGAACTCTGTAGATAGTTCTTTAATACATCCACTAAGTCCACAAGAATATAACAAGAATTTGAATGGCGAATCAAAAACGGAAATTCAAAAAGTATACGGTGCTTATTTAGATGAAAATGATCATAACAATATACGAGATTTAACTAAACATTTTGTTACAAGATCATTAATACCATATATTGAATCTCAAATACAATCTTTAAATGAATCGGTAAGCAAAAACATTTTTGTCCCAATATTATAATTATATTAATTTTTTTTCATATAGGTGACAAACAAAAAAGGTGTGAGTAGATCACTTTTGAGTGCTACCAAACGATGGTTTAGCACAAATAAACCTACTGCAGCAGCCTTACCAGCTACAGTTATGTCAGTATTACACACAACTTAACATATTTTATCACAATATATTAATAATATATAATTTTTTTTTAGCTATACTAATGATTCACCAGAGCTTCAAACCCGACGTTTAGCTGATTTATATATGATTTTGGGTGCCTGGTCTCTTGCTTTTCCATTATACCAGGCTGCCAAAAGAGACTTTAGTGCAGATAATGCTTGGATGTTATATAGTGGTGCTATAGAAATGGCTGCTATTTGTGCTTTGATGTGCCCTAGTGTATGTGACAATCGAAAAGCTATAGAATATGCTAATGAGAGTGTATTAACATATTTGAATACTTGCAGGTCTAAAGTATAATAAAAAGTTTTGTTCATGCACATTTAATAATTATCTGGTAATTTATATTGTATAGGGTTCCACAATTCGCAACAAGAGCTACAATACTATTTTGCGAATTATTTGTCAGACGAGAAATGTATGGAGAGGCTGCTAAAATGTTTATTCAGATGACAAATGAAGACTCAGATTTACGTAGTGCTCTACTTTTAGAACAGGCAGCATATGCTTTCCTAAAATCACAAAAACCGCCAATGTTGAGAAAGTATGCTTTTCATATGGTTCTGGCTGGACATCGATATTCAAAGGCAACACAAAGAAAACAGTCACTAAGTTGTTACCAACAAGCTTATCAGGTAAGATTTCCTTCTTAAATATATAAAACCTATTCATAATTAGATTTTAAGCATATTTTATCTTCTCAACACAAGAAAAAAGGATCTTAACTCTTTATACAACCAAATATTTGAACCATTAATAAACCAAATTACTTATGATTAATTGCATAAATCTTTTTTAATGCAAATTTGAATACATGACTACACATATATTACTTTATTAGGTGCCGTATTAAATATTTGTATTTATTATTCTACATTTTAATCTTTATTTATATTTAATAGAATTTCTTAATCCAAGTGGGAAAAATTGCATCAGCTTTTATTAAAACCTTTTTTGAAACTCCAACTCTATAACAAGAAACCTAACCTAATATTCATATAATTAAAAGTAGAAACTAGGAATGTTAATCTGCCGTATGGTACATTTCAAGTTTAACCTTGTACTGTAATGAATGTGTTAAATGTTTGATAAATTTGATAAATCATTGCATATCTAAAAGATTCTGAGCAGAGATCTAACTATTTCAGTAGGTAGATGCTATTTTTATCAAAAAACTGCATATATTATTATAATTAACTTATAAGTCAATACTAACATATTAGAGGCATACAGTAGAACAGTGTAAATAGGTTTATGGTATAAATAAATGAAAACTAGCCTAGAAACTACCCTTGGAAGTTGAATATTGAAGCATTTTTACTGCTTTAAAAGAAGTATTAAAGAGGAACAAAAGAGAAAAACTCATCACTGTGAAAACAATATATTCCTTGGTAATTTTTCTTGTGGATTTGCTTACAATTTTATAGGTCTTTGAAGATACACAGTGGACTTTAGCAGAAGACCATATACAAACAGCTATTGGTAGACAGGCCACCTTTTTAAAACACATGAAACAAGCTTCTGAAGCATATTCCAAATTGCTGGCAAGAGCTTCAAGTCAACCACCAGAGCAACAATCTACTATTCTTAGAGATTATCTGAACATAAAATTGGTATAATAATTTGTATAAATATTTTCCACGTTTACATTATTTAAAATTGGTTATGCTTTATAGGAATATGCAGCAGAGAAAAATGACTCGTCCGTCATTGATTTGGCCCTACCTCTCATAGATCAGAAAAAAATCAAAATATTGTTGAATGCAGACAGTATAATAACTAAAGAACACAGTTTTGATGCAGACTTGTTGGACCCTAGGTGGTATAAAATGGAAGAAGATTTAATTACAGAAGCTCGTGGAATACCACCATTAATATTTAAGCCAACTCTTGCTTTCTATGGTAGCAATGATGCAATAAGACAATTATTGTACGTGAATGGTAAGTAATTTATTCTTTCGAGTTCAAGATGATAGTCTAATATGGTTTATACTTATATTAAAATTTGAAATGTATATTTGTCTCGACAGAATTAGTGCAAGTTCAAATGACATTATCAAACCCATTGAACATATCCTTATGCATTGAAAACTTATCGTTGACATATTCTTTTGATAAAGAGTTAAATTTCGTAGAACCTCAAGTACTAGATGAACTACTTTTAGCACCTTCCAGTACAACACAAGTAGTTTACACGTACAAATAATAAATGTATTATGATATTCTTAAACTTTTTCTTATGTACTACTAGGTTATTCTTGGACTGAAAACTAAAAGTACTGGGATTCTAAGAATAACTGGTGTTCAGTTTAGTTTATTGATTCCATCAATTACGAGTGATGATATAGTCAAGCGAGTAATAAATGGTTGGCAACGTTTTGAGATGTTGAGCTCTACACAGTTCAATGTTCAACCACAAACTTCTTTAATGAAGGTAGATTAGAAATACACTGTTAAATAATTATCAATGAGTTATGAATTAGCCTCTTTTTCTTATGTGCCTATAATCCAATACAAAAATATATGTTTATTTTTATTTATTCACATTTGAATAGTTAATAAATGTACAAAAGTTATATTTTTTTGTGGACATAATACATGTATTATGTATGTATATAAATATATATATTGTGTTAATATCAGGGATGGCAGATAGATTAGTGGCACACAAACAATTAAAATACTTATTGTATTATAGTATTTTATTTAAATAATAAGTAATAAGACCACATTTTTTCTTATTTTCATGTTTATAATCTTTTTATAATTTAATAGCATGTGTGAAAAAAAAATCAGGTAATTTTTGGTATTTAACTTTTGAAAAATTTGCCATCCCTTTTCCATATAAATACAAAATCCAGAATGATGTCTTTACTATCCACCTACGTATTACTTTCACAGCTATACCAGGGTGGTCAACCCGTATGTGCGTGTAAATAGGACATCCTAAATAGTGCACCTTTGGGTGGTTATAAATGAGACGAAAGTTGTTCAAGACTGTTCACATTCAAACATTATTCTATATTAATATAATATTAGGGCTCTCATAGTATAAAATAAATATTTCCATTAACATTCAATGTTTATTTAAATTATTGATTAAATTCAACCAATGTTATAAATCCAAGATTATTAATCAGTATTTAAAATAAAACTCTTATAATTTTTTTGTATGCCGTTAATGTTAATTATCATATGAGTATATGTATGGTATAATACTTTTTTTTTGGTTTTAGGTCGATTTTGATGGAAATCAAGTTAACACATTAATTGGTGAAATGAACATAATACGATTAACATTAGAAAATGCTGGTGCAATACCATTGCATAAAATCTATGTGTCAACTTCAATTGAAGATTCATTTTTCTCAGAATCAAATCATTCCTGCAAAAACAAAAAAATTCGAAGTTTGTTGATTCAAATGCCTCCAAATTCAAAAAAGTCTGTAGAATTCTGTTTCAATAGTCCAGACATAGAAACATTTAGCCTTGACTTGTTATTTTATTATGAATCTCAAATCGAAACTAAAAAACAAGAATACAGATTATGCAGGGCTAGCTGGTTTATGACAGCAAAACCTTGTGTTAGGTTATCTGCTTCTGCATTACTTGCAAACCAAAACAGTGAAACTCTTAATTTAAAAACAATCGTTCATAATTTATATAAGGTAATATATTTTTTTTTCAGTTGAATTTACATTTTTTATTAAATCATAATTTCAGGGAAATGAAGTAGAACAAGTCAAACTAAAGCAAGTATTCTTGTACAGTCCAGAATGGACACTATCTAAAAAAATATACCCTCAAGGAAGCATTAAAGATTTGGATCAACAACAGTCATGTCATTTATTCTTACAAGCTTGTCGAACAAACAAAAGTGGTATTTCCAAAATTAATTTTGACAATGAACAATTTCCTCAAACTGATATGTGTGAAAAATTTGTTTCAATTACAAAATCACTATCTAAAGAAATTAAAATGCCAAAGTTTGATAGACACAAAGTTCAGACAGAGGTGTTAAAATGCATTGATCTCGTTTTGGCCATTTTATGGCAGGTAATGTAATATTTTTATTTTTATTTTGTTCTATTTTATAACTTTTTTTATTCTTAGGTAATAATCAAAGATCATTCAAATCAGTTGAGAATTATATGTGGCATTCACAGGGTTTCTTTGACAAAATTAAATTTAAGTGTTGCATGGCCTGAATTTGGATGTTCAGATGCTTCAAAAAATATTGCCAAGCCAATAGGAAGATTAAAAATATTTGGACCTGATCGGAATATACATCCGTACGATGGGACACCTTTACCTAATGATGCAACCGGATTGTTAGAGTCGCCCATGAATAGGTTGCTCAATATTGCTTTTTCACATCCTAGTACCGTTTCACATTCCTTTATTGATAAAAAGTAAGTTTTTGATAAATAATTCTTCTTTATCATTTATAACCAGTGATGTTCCCATACAATTTGTTGAGGTATACTCAGCATAATTTTAGCGGTTTAATAAAAAAGTTTAGAATACTAAAAAATCTGAAAAACGATATTTCATATACCAATTATTACATTAAATTCGAGACTGGTTTAATGAGGGAGGAGTATTTATGATAGTTGATAACAAACAAATTTTTATTTTATTTATTTAAAAAAAAACATAAATTATCTACTACAAAAACAATAAATATTATTTTTTTCGAATTCATTGAGAGTTGGGGATAAATACAGTATGCCCATGATTTTTATTAAAAATGTTAAGAGTATATGGTGTATATAGAGTATACCTCATGGGAATACCACTGTTTATAATTTATAAATTATAAGTGATTGAGTTATAAAAATGTTATAAGTTACAACGATTAATACAAATTTAATGATACCTTTTTATAATTTTAGAATGTGTATTGTATCTGTACTTATAATACTTAAGAACTGTGTTGAACATACAATTGAAGTTAAAATTGATACTAATACAGCTAGTTCTTCAAAGTAAGTAACAAAATTATTTATTATTTTTGCCCTAGGTATTTATGGATCAGGCTGATTTAATAAAAATATTAAATTTGTCGGATTAATGAACCAGGGTAATTCACAAAAATATTATTTGACTTGTTAATTTAATATAACCTTATCATCATAAAATTTAACCGGAAATATAACAGAAGTTTTTTTTTGTTTACAGGTCGGATGTCGATGATCAACATTTCTGTTGGATCGGAGTTATTAATCCAAAGCCGTTTTTCTTGCCAGTTTCGACAACTCGCACTATTCGCTTATACGCTGCAGTTGCTTCTCAAGGGTGCTATAAAACTACAGCTAAACTTGATGTGTTGGCAAGACCTTATCCGCCTGCTCAACATGCATTCCTATCTCAAATTGTTTCGTCTTCTTCTTTGTTAGTCATTAAAGACCCTAAATCTGAGGTAACGAGTTAATTGTTACTATTTCACTTAGGTCTCAATATATATGTTATATTTTTAAAAAAAAATCATATATTATATTATAATATTATAATAAAAAAAAAAAAAAATTAAAATTTGGTAAAAAAAATTGTGATTATGAGTATTGATTTTCCATTATACCATCGATCGTGTCTTTGATTGTACCGAACTTTGGCCGGTTGGCCGGATTGGAATGCCAGCACGCTAGCATGACTTCGTACAAACTGTAACAGCACAAAGTGGGCCTGGGCATACGGTAACCTCTGCGCAATACTTCGTATATCCTGGATGAACTTATCGTCGGGTACGGAGACCCGCCCAACATCATGATTTCCCAGAGAAGCACACCGAACGACCACACATCGCTCTGGGTAGTGTATAGCTGGTACTTGAGCGACTCCAGGGCCATCCATTTTACTGGCAGAGCATCGCCGCGGTTTGACTTCTGGTAGAGGTTTTGTTCATACACGTCCCGGCTTAGACCGAAATCGCAAATCTTTATCGTGCGGTGGTCGCTGAGCAGTATGTTCCGTGCGGCCAAGTCCCTGTGCACGACTCGGTTACTTTCCAAGAACAGCTAGAATTCGCATCAAATTAATAGGTATACCGTGACTCGTGAGATATTATAAGCTTAACGTTTGCTAAAATCGACTCCCCTGCGAGCCGAGCTATCATTAATTGCAATGTACTCTTCCGCTCACACCCCTACCTTCTCTCTTAGCAATTATTCTCCAATCGTTCGTCTAATGTGCATTGTTTACCACGACCCCTCTTTTTCACTATAATGTGTACATATTATGAATATATTTAGTATTTACCCTGTTAATTAATTGTTCACCATTGTTTTTGATCCTTATTTATGTGCAAAATAAAATAAATTAATTAATAGGTATAATAATGCACACGTTTCGGGACATTCGCGTTTTCCAACAACATAATACGTACGTAATTTTGTTTGCAAAACGTTCGTTGCAAAGTGTCGTAAAAACGATGGGTGGGTGGATGTGCGCGCGTGTCTTGCTTGAA
>PVMI01055488.1:0-11484 GCA_008528875.1 Aulacorthum solani | reverse complement strand
GCGTAAGGGCATCCAATATATTATAATAATATACGTGCAGCCTGATGATTTGACTTTTCGAATATTAATATCTGAATTCCGACTCTAGACGAGCTCTTGTTTCCGGATTATAGGTATATACTGTACCTCATATAGTTCTCTCATCGCGATGAACGAGACACCCGACGTCAAACGGTGAATTTTCGCTTTTGTACGAATATACTTATTAATATAATAAAATACTTCTTTTCTTTCCTTTTCTTTTCAATAGCAGTCGATAGAATAAAAGGGAACCTGACGACGTTGCTGCACACACTCTCATATATATTATACAGTTCTAGTCACTCCTGTAGTCGTGAGTTTATTCGACTGACTTTTTTTTTCAAGCCCTCCTCCGCTGCAGGTCTTTTCGACTTATTCGGTCTCCTTTGTAGATAAACACGTGCGCGAGGCCGCCCATTGTTGTCGCGGGTTAAACGCTCAGTGATTTCTAAAACGGATTGCTGTTAAAAGTGCTTTATATATTATTATGTACGAGTAGTATATATTTATGTACTAACCTTTCGTCTCCAAGCGATTCACTCTCTCTCTCTCTCCCTCTCTCTCCTTTGAAACGCCTCGCGCACTCGATGAATAGATGAGAATACCGGGCAATTTGTTACCTCAACTGCCGCTGACACACGTCGTCGTCGCGATCGCTGATTTATCGTTTGATCTCGGCTGTAAGCTCACTGTACACACGATGATGATCGAGAACAAAACTCGATGGCGAGATATGATAATATAATATTATCGCTCACGTTGTACTCGATAATAATAAAATAATAATATTATTACAACGACCTTACAGCGAGTTTCTGATTAAATAACATAATTCGTGGCTACTATAATAATATAAATTATCAGTAGCCGACATTTTGACACATTGATCTTTCAATGACTAGATTTCTCGTGATGAACAAAAGTCGGGTCTTGTATAAGTATTATAATGCATACGAAATAATCAAATAACCTCAAACTATATTATATACCTATCTTTGCATTATCGTCTCGAATGTTTTCCACCGTTCAGGCTTATACTAATAATTATAATTAATTATATTGCACAATCAACAATGACTATTATCTAACCACGTCTGTTAAATTAATAGTATATTGTCATTCCGGGTACTTTGATCATGACAACGAAGGCTTGGTCTGCTTTAAACATAACATGTTAAGCATTACGCAGCTGGAACTTTAAACAGATAATATACAATAAACAATAATACCGCACTATATAGCCTATATTCTGTATAATATCCAATAGTTATAAGGAAATAATATGTACTAGTCGTGCTTATCTTCCATCTCGAATGATTGAAATCAAGCAAACTGTTAAGAACTGATTTTATTATTTGTATGTACGAAACGCACAGACAGAATACTCGATGAGGTTTTTTAATTAAGAAAAAAACGTCATTATAATATAGACCCTCCGTTTTTTGATTAAAATTTATAAATTATACACTTATTTTTAAACTTATCACTTCAGTACTTAATGACAAACTTGAAACAGTTGAAACTATTACACATTTATACCTATTATTTTTGCATTATGATGTGCAGATTTAAGGATACATCTCAATATTTATTTGTTTTGAGTCAAAGAGATGATTATGGGCTTATATTATTTTTGGTATAACGTAAACCATTTTATTATTTTAATAATTTACAATACCTATTCAAAATAAGAATTGATTACAATGAATTCATAATAAGTTTTCGGTATTGATTTAAAAATCGGTAATAGCATTTAAGACAGTGAAATTTACAATTAACTAAAAAAATTGTATATATTAATACACAACATACCTATATAATATAAACTGTTTTTTTTTACAATTTTAATGTTAGTTTGGTATTAATAGAATAATATAGTATAAAACTATTTTCGAAGAATGCCGTCGTATGAAAATACCTGAATTGCATACCCAATGCGCCGTTTAAAAATAAAGATAAACACATAGTTCACAATAGTCTATAGAAATGTATATTGATCGAATATCGAAACAAGTCTTTGATTAGGAATTAGGATATTTATTTTTGTTTTATATATATATCAAAGCCTGACTGCAATTTCACAAATTTTAATTTTTACACAAAGATGACATTATATATTATATTGAATAATTCATTAACAGAAAAATAAAAGCAAACAATTATTGTGGTACAAAACTAAGATTTTCATGTACAATATCACGGTAAACACTAAGACTTAAATTCTAAAAGATTGTATTCCAAATTAATGAGATGCATTATTCTTTGAATAGGATCATTACATATTAAGTAATTTGTTGAATAAGTACTGGGTTGAAATATATGCATAGTTCGTGACTCAATCCTGGGTACATGAAATGCAATTTTATTTAGTATACNNGGACCAGATTGTTTATGAATCGTATGTCCAATACATAGAGTAATAATATTTATTATCCAATACTTTCCTTCTGGTATCAAGGCTAGCTAAATTGAATACCTTAGAAACCGGTGTGTGTAGTCATGTGGTGGATGGTTAATTTTTAAGACATTAAGATACATTAAGATTATTTAGGATATTATGATTTTTTTATTTATTACCCTATTTCGATGGATATTTATTTTGCATTATTTTATAATATTACATATCTAGGCCCATACATATAGAGTGATATGTTCATTTGATATTAGCCATGATATCTTAAGTAGAATAAATAATAATAATAAAGACCCAGTTCATCTACCCACTTTTTCATTAGCAGCGTCATATGATGTTAGAGAGCGTAGTTAATAATAAATAATCAGGAGAGGAAAATGGAATAAAAAGGGGGAAAATATCTAGTATGGCAAGGTGCAACATTAAATTAAATTTGTGAATTGAGGGTAGAGGCAAATCAATTGAGTTAAATAAAAGTTTAGTAAGAAATGATACATTCACATTTCACAATGTGTCTCCGATTAGCAATGCTGGTTAAATTTAAAACTTTAATGATAGAGTTTTAATCATGTGGAGGACAAGGGAAGTTTGGAAAATGACTGCAGAAAATGATAATTTAAAAAATATATAACTTGTATGTAAGACGTTTTATCATACATTCAACTGTTTATCTAACGAATTTAAACAACCGTAAAAAAATCAACATTATCTAAAAAAAAAATGTAATATTTTGTATTTTATTGTTTTATTGAAAATGTTTATAAGCATATATTTTATGTTACAGACACTAAATACTTATAAATACTCGTCCATATACTATAATTGATAAAAAAATCTACAAACATAAATTAACTTACATTATTTCAGAGTAACTACAATTACCTAACAATATTTTTAATTATTTAGGTATTGAAAAACAATAGTAAATGTATCTTATGGTTTTTTTACATTAAAATGTATTGTCTTGATTATTGGAAATAATAATTATTTGATTAACTTCCATTAAATTGAATCAACTTTTACAATAATATTACATGTATGCACATTGCACTTAGATTAGTTTGCTTTAGACATGATCATATTTATATTTTATACTATAAAATTCAGAGTTCACAATAATTGGTATTTTTTGTTGTTGATATTTTTAAATATTTAAAAATAACAATATTGACATTAATACTCTATGATTATATTACTTTTATAATAATTAATTTATCATACTATTTACTCACTTGTAAAATTAGTCGTCTTCGTACATCTGATCATATTAAAACTTCTCTTGTTTTATCTACAGGATTATGGGTACATGGTTCACAATAATATTATTGAAAACTACATTTTTTATTCTAGTTGCAATGAATCGCATGTCACGCGTAAAAATATTACTAATACATTAGTAATCGCCTACCGATGTTAAATTGTACATCATTCTAATTTGTACAAGATTGAGTCGAATTCTCGTATTATATAAAATATATTGTTACTGGCTAATATAATAATATTAAAGGTCAATGTATGTGTGTTAACTATTTTGCAGTGTATTATTATTATGAATATACCACTGAAATATTTGTTCAATATCCAAAAGATTTGTCTTAGTTATTTGTTAAATATATAATATAATACCCCCGAAAATTGCTGACTGGGTTTAGCCTTTTCCTATTGAAACCATAAATAACTAGAGTGTGCCGAATAACTATAGGGCGGTTGGTGTATCGCGTGTTTATTGTTTCATTTTCTGTATAGTTTTTCACCATGTCAAAAGTTTACGCACCGACTTTATGATGTAAAAGGGTAGGGTCACTAAACATTTCGATCATAGTTAGAATCATCCGAACCGTGTACGGACGATAAACAGACGGAGCAAAAGTTCCAGATAAAGTATCTATGCATCATGTCAAACATTATTAATACTACGAACTCACCAAATTATTTTTTATAAAGCGAAAAAGCGTAAAAAAAAAAGTATATATATTTAACAGCAGTCTTAGGTTTTTTAAATAAATATAGTGTGTTTGGAGTTTTGCACCCTCCGTCTTAAACGGCAGGCCAGAATGCAAATTAAAAGGACATCTTCATTGTTCGAAATTTCAAATATTCGTATTAGGACCCAAACTATTACAGAAGCAGACAACTTTATACACGAATGTTCAGTGAGGGAAAAGGGGGCTGTGCATAATATGTATATATATGTGAATATTGTGTTCGGAAGGGTATCGCATAATCTACCCCTCCACGAATTTGATAACCCATTTCGTGACCTAAGAGTACGAGTCTCGTCAAATTGATTTTCACAAACTTCCTTTATTTTTTAATTCTTGGAAATATAATATTAAAATTCAAATTACACAAAATTTGAATTCTATACATTACCACGGTGGCTGATTTTTTCGCTTATGCTTACGGAAATAATTAAATTTTAAATTGCTTATGTAATTATTTGGACATTATATTTTTAATTAATTATTTTAACATAATATTTTGTTGAAAATTCGAAAATTAAAGTTCTCTTTCTGTGAGCATTTATTTGAAATAAATAGTTTGACATTTAAATTAAAAAAATTGTAATTTATCTCAGTGTTCATAACCGATTCATTGGCTTCTGTTTTTTATGATTTTTTTTTTTTTTTTTGTGAACCTGATACGAAGGAGTGCATAACAATTCGTATGAATATTGTTGATTTTTTACTTCATCATCTTAATATTATGTATTATTATAGTTATTATCATAACCGTTGTTTGACGATTAATTCTGACACAAATCGTGTATGTATATTCGTACAACATACGAACTGCATCGTATTCGATATTCTTCTCGGTTTTCTAGTCACGATCGCGTTTATAAATTGTTACCGTACACTACTCGCATAACCTAATAATATAATAAACAACACGTCCTACACACAGTATAATAATATTATGCAGAATATCACTTGTTTTCCTCGATAAAGAACCGATGCCGTCCGATGTATATATACTCATATTATGTACACCGAATTTAAATTTGACGTCTTTGCAAAATTATTCGAAGTTTCAGCCACACATATTTTGAATAATTTTATTATAGGTGGAAAATTAACGAAACATATATTCACTAGTAATTACCCTACATATGGAACTATACGCTGCTTATTGAAAACCCAAAAATCAGTTTATTAAGTGCTATTACAGTTATAGTTTTAAAATTGTAAATGCTTTTATTTCTTATGATGAGATTAATATTATATCAAATCGGTATAAATTATACTGAATTATTTTTATTTTACTTTTTGATGGATGTAGAATGCATAATATGTTATATTTGAAAAAATTTTAGTTTTCATTTTATACAAACAAGTTTTGGTATATATCTTTTTAAAATATCTTCTATTATAACTTTGCAGCATATTTTCAATAACAATATATAGATACGTTTTCAATACAATGTAATTATTATATATATACACGTGAAGCTATGGAAAAATGAAAATGCATTAGATTAAATTGGACGAGAAAAGATATAAATTCAATATTTTTATTAGGTATATGTAGACTTATCATTAAATTTAACAGATATAAATAATAATATGTTTATTTTTGCAAATATTTTTCCTTTTTTACATAGAATATATCATACAAAATATAATATTATACAATGAATAAAAAATAAAAAGATATATTAAGATAATAAGAGGTTATAAATACTTCCAACCCTCCGATAAGCTGTCAGCTTGTTATGGAGAGTTAAAAAAAGTTCACAAAAACAATAATTATAATATAAATAATAATAATGTATAGACGCCAAGTTTATACAGTTTCAACTTCATTTCAATTAACAAGTTTTATATTCAATTTAAAATGTCTTAAGTTACGAAAATCAAACATTAAAATTATCAAGAATTTAATAAGGCTATTTACAGTTTATTTGAAAGAATTTGTATGTGAACCATATGCTTGACCCCATACAATTATTCTGTAATTTTAAATTGATTGAACAAGTTATATTTATATTTTTATTTTTATTAGTATATCAAATATAAAAAAGAACTTACATATTGTATTGGTTAAAGCATTTATATGATGATCACATCTAAGTATAGAATCTATAATATTATACCAATGTATTTAATTTTGTTTACTGAAAGTAAATTAGTAGAATTATTATTGGTTTTATAGTTTATTCTAGTATTATGATCGTTTGATGAATATCGAGGATTTTATATTTTGGATCAATACTTTCAAGATTCATAATAAAACAAATGTATTTCAATTTGTCCGAGGTTGTTTCTAAAAAGTTGTTATCAAACCAAATTTTATTTATAATGATGTTTGAGTTAAAAAAAAGTAAATCAACTAATAAACGAAACTGAACTGTAAATTCAAGTAAGCCACGTAAAGGTTTATAATTTTTTTTACTCAAAGTATTATACTTAATTTATAGAAAAAATATAGACAATAATGCACACAACTCTCGTCAACTAGCAGGCTGTTGTCAACTCGAAGTTCTTCGAAAACGTGCACACGATTTTAATTTTAAAAATAGCACATTATGATGTCTTGCTATTTTATTTGTCTTCGTTTACATTTTTAGGTATATTATTTTTCTTTTTTTTGTTCACCTATATTTAATCCGAATTCATACTACCGGACGCCGGTAAAACCTTTTTATTATTCATAGCGAAAAATCGTTGGGAACCCGCTAATTGAAACTCCGGATTTGTAGAGCTGGTTTTATTTTTCCGTTGAAGGGGGAGGGGGGGTTGGATTCAGACGGCTAATTGAACTTCGGATTGATCTGCAGACACCCGTTCTCTCGTCGTTGGCAGAGGAGTACTCAGTAATAATTATAATATGATTATAACGGTTATACAAGACTATAATTTATAGAGTTCAAAAAAATAAAAAATGCCAGAGATATCTTAGTTCGATTTCTCGACGGTATAGCCTTATACGACTGTCTAAATTATCATTGTGACACGAATTGTTAATCGCCCTGTAAAATATTCAGTACGTATGGGACCTATATTTATATTACAAAACGTCATGCGCACGAACCTAGTGGTTTCTCGTCTTTCTCCTGCTCCTATCACCACCATGACGGGGGAAGGATATTGTTTATACGAAACGACAAACCCAATTCATTAATTCGGTAACCGAATACACCGTGTTATAAACGTTGGTCGGCAGCGAAGGGTTATCATAACACGATCCCGACGAGGGAGGGTAGGGGAGAGTTGAAAAAACTCGTAATGTATATCGGTATGGGTCGGAGGAGACGAAATAGCAGTTTTATTTTATGTTATATAGGTATATATATTATAGCCGAGTTTCCGGGACGGAGAGGAGATGGCGGGAGAGAAAGCTATTTGTGCGACGTCTATTACAACGCAAATTGGAATCCGATGACTTATGACGGACGATGTTTGCGGTAAGGGCGTTGGCCTCGTTTCGGCGACAGCGGCGGTGTTGACGACTGTCGTGGGTCGGGTAGGTAAAGTATACATAATAATATTAATAATAATAATAATAATAGCATGTATACCAGGTGAGTGAGGTGACGGTGAGAGAGAGATAGAGTGAGTGAGGGGAAAGAGAGATCCTGCCGAACACACCAACTGAGGGTATGGCGATATAACATGTAGCGGCGTGGGGGTTGTGGCGTCTGTTTCTAATCAACCGACGACTATATTATACGGTGGCGCGGGTGGGCGTCGGCCGGGCGCCGTTGTCGCCGTCGAATATTGTCACAGCGAATTTATAGAGGCCCTAAGTAGTATTATATACATATACAATATATTATGTACGTGACGATATTAATATAATACGATATGCGCTCAGAAAGTCTATTGGCCTTATCCTAAGGATTTTTACCACATTGCCCAAATCATAGGACATTGTACATATCTGATGCCGTCGCCTTATTTACGGATGATGTATATTGCGGAAGCTATATATGTCTTAAGATCGACAAATATATTAGTAATTTTCATACTATATTATTATTATTTATTTATTTTATTTCAATATATATAATATAGCCGCAGAATGTATATGTTTAGTGGTATAACTACGAGGGCATTGTAATTGAAAAGGGCAAAATATTATAATGTAGCTATTTTATTCTAATCACACTTATTCATTAAACTCAAGTTAACTCAAGCAAAAGGGCTATTTTGAAAAATTTACAACCGTCACTATATTTAACTTTACACCCTGTGAACATTGTATCCTATAAATTGGGGTATTCTTCAATTTTTGAAAGTCTTTAAAAAAGTCATCGCTCGATCAAGTAAACGTTTTCAGAGCTACGAATTAAAAAAATATCATTATGGTCTTCTCGTCACGTGGTGTGAGTGATGTGAGACCAAGTCTGTCAGGTTGTTAAATTACAAAGATCGATTAGCCTCAGCAACAAGAAAAAGGCATGCAGATAAAATTGAAAAAAAATGAATCGATAAAAAATTGTTTCGCGCCCATGATTGTTCCCACGATAATATTATTACACTTCGATGGTTTAACGTATATTAGTGTGCACACACGTATATGCTCTTAAATTATGTGGGACATTCTAATCAATTTTGTCATTTTTTTCAATTACACTTTTGTATTATTTATTACATAACATATAATAACAGTGTCCATCATACTCAATATTGCATATATATAGGTAGTTGTAGAAATATAGAAGAAAGAACTTTTAGGAGAAAAATAAAAAAAAACAATCAAATCGATGGGACTCACTACGAAGTACAATAATATTATAATCTCAGAATATTATTTCATAGTTTTATTGATCTCGAAAATCCTGCAGGCACGTCCTGGCTTGTATGTGTACTTGCACAGTGGTTCTATTTCGCTTTTGATAGATATTATATAATAATATATATATAGCTTGCGTACAACATATTATTATCCAAAGGAGTCTATCTCCATCTTGTCTCGGCATATCGGGTACGGCTGTCACCGTACATACAATTATATAGTACCATGTTAGCCCATAAACGTGGCCTTACGACAATTATTAATATACGTCGCAGAATTTAGCGGATAATATTGGAAAGTATTTCGATTGATTAAAATATTTAATATTTTGAAACGTTTCGTTTACCTGTTAAATTTTAAAATAAACTTAAATGCTTTGATGAATATAGGTAATTAACAACACGTTTAAAATTCAATTTTCATAAGTATGCCAATCAAAATATTATTTAATTCGAAAAATAGTTTCATTCTCAACATCACGAATCCAAACAATGTTCCTATAAAAAAGTGCCACTGTCATATTATTGTTATTTAAAATGGAAAAAGTTAAAAACGATAACGATAAAAAGAATAGGAAAAAATAAAATTATTTTTTCAAACATTTTAATTTTTTGACTTTGATAAATTTATTTTCAAAAATGCAAAGATAGTCGGTATCATCTATAACGGGGCCGGTCGTAACGATGACATATTATGAGGTATAACATAGTTAATTTCAAGATCCCGACCAAATTCCGTTCATTTTTATTATGTACGAAATCAAATTTGGGTGCCTATAATGACGTACGTATTTTATACGGCCCTTTAACGTCGTATAATGATCCCGTCGAGGAGCACGCGCAGTTCATTTAAGGAAATACTATAATACATAATGATATAATATTAGTAGTTTTAAATATTATTAAATAACTTTTGTCCCGAATACAACAGACTACTGGTATTGGCTATGTATGTATGGCGGAGAGAGAACCTGCAGGGTTGAGTATTTACCGTTGTATTCTTGTTTGAAGAGCAATAATCCCCTTAACTGATGTTGCCATGTTGGTCTATCATATATCTACGTATAATATATATGATATTTGTTTAGTTCACTTGTCAAGTCTCGATGGCAATAAAACTAACATATTAATATGATGTCGTAGTCGTCGTCGTTTGATTGATATATTATAATGTGTACAGCTGTATAATGAAGTCGTAATTTCGAAAATGTAAATATTTGACTTTGAGCACGATAAATAAATATCACAATTTAAACTGAAACCTAACCCCTCAGATAAAAAAAAAATAGTTCGATTTGAAATAATTTTTTTTCTGAGATACCACAGACCCGGTGTGTGATATTTATTGTGCTCCTAGACTATAAGGTTTTATTTAAAATCAGCAAAAATGATTTTTCCGGTCTTTAGCGTGTACAGGTGGTAGTACAAGGTACATGCATGCTTTTCCTAAATACGGGGCAATAATATATTACCTCGAAAACGTAAAAAATGAAAACGGAGATAACTGATAATATGCTGTGCTTAATTTTATTTATTATAATATGTTTTCTCGTTTCGAGCAAACATTTTGGGCGAGTTCCGAACAAATTATACTTTGCCAGCCTTGACTTTTGTGTTGTTTGACCGTTTTAATAGCATCACTTGCACTGTATAAAATATGTATAGTATCTTAATAAATTATAAAATATATACGACCAGCTTGTGTTCTAAAAACAATTACGCGTGAGACAACCGGATTATAAAGTTGACAAATTAAACCAGAGTTAAATTACATTAAGTCCTCTTTAGTAAGTAATTTGCACAATCCGAAGAAGCGGCCGTTTCGCACTTTTGATAACTTTTCTCTTCCCGTTGTCGTTTTGTAATTGAAGCTTTTTTGTATATTCTTTTTTTTCCCCTTTGGGAATTTCTCACTGTGCTATAATAATACTGCTAGGTACTGCAGTTTCTGACAAGTTCTCTCCTGCGTGTACTTCACCACGCATGCGCATCCTTCTCGATCCTCACCCTCCCACACCCATGAAACCCACTCAAGTGTAGTATATCATAAATACTAACGGGAAGGGGTTGGAAACGTGAAACATTACTGTTTTGCCACCTTTTCAAACATTAACACGGTAAAGTAATAAAAATAATAAAAAAGAAATTAACAAAATACAAAAAAAAAAAAATGACCGAACGACGGTTGCATATGATTTGTTTACCCTAACCTAACCATAGGTTAGGGTAAACACACACTATGGCAAGTCTAATTACACATACACGCCACCATGTACCTACACATCTCACACGCCTATTTATGATAGGTAT